>JAUZSX010338910.1:0-10658 GCA_034780655.1 Idiosepius hallami
ATCAATTAAGTCAGTTATATATGTTACAGACAGACTATATTTCATTGTGTAAAAAATTCATTTTGTCAGTGTTTTCCCATGAAAAGATATACTTAAATATCTGAAGAAATGTGAAGGGTGTACTCAGTTTTGTGATACACTGTATATATATATATTTTTTAAATTTAGCTGGAAAAAAATCCTAATTAGCCATAGAGAGTGGCAAGGGCACATCTATAGCACCACCAGATTTTAAATTGAATTGCTGCAGAGAGAGACAAGACAGTGTGTGTAACTTCATTGAAATAGTTTACAGACCCCTTTTTAGCACTTTAGGAAATCAAAAATATTAGGTAAGTGCTGGGACATAAGCAGAGTGTACACCGGCTGTAAGATTGCAATTTGATTGATTATTGAAATTGACTTAAATTAGCCAATCAAATTGCTTTATGGTGTACATCCTGATCATATCTTAGAATTTACCTCATATTTTGCTTACCTAAAGTGCAAAAGGGCCGGTTTGTAGACATCTAATAACTAGTCATTTAATCACTTATTTTTTTATTCGTGTGACAATTTTATCACCAGACACAGACATTTAATCATGTCCTCAAGAAAAAAAAAAGTGATGATTTAAAAACTCCAAAAATAAGTGTTTATTTGTTTTTATATTTTTATTACATAAAATTCTTAAGGTGCCATTGACAATTTTAGGGTTTTTTTTTTTTAAAGAAATTAAAATCCGTAGAGTTTTCTCTTATTACCATATATCACTTTTTTTTCTCGAAAGCATGATTAAATGTCTCTGTGTTTGGTACTAAAGTGTCCATGTAAAGAAAAACTATGACTAAATGTCTAGTGATTAACAGTTGGGTGATTAAATGTTAGGTGATGAAATGTCCTTACACCATTTGAACATAAATAAACATGTCTAGGTTAAATGATGCTGCTACACAGCCACAGCAATAGACAGGGTGCCCTTCACCCATTATGTCTTGGCTACAATATTTCTCAGTTTAAAATGCACATGCATGCTACTAGTGTGCCAAACGTCCTTAAATTAAAAAAAGGCTAAAAGTGTATTTACTTTGTGGTAAAATTGATAAAATATATTTATCTAGATGAAAATCTTTCAAGTTTTGAGTTATTTCAAGTGTTTTTTTTTAAAACTGGTTTAAACTTTGTGCATTTTGAAATATGGTGACTGAGAGGTACAATAAATATTTATCTCTATTTTCAAATAGAGAAATGGAGATAAATTTTAATTTCAAGCAAATGGTCCTATTTCTTAATTAAATATAAAAAACAGTAATTTAATGTACCATTTAAAAGTCTTAAAAATGTATTAAACTTGTTAAAATCATACTGAAAACTGGATTATTTTTTTATTTGATGTGATTATTTTAAATTTTAAATTCTATTAAAAACTAAGGAAAAAATTGTAATTTGTTTTATTACGATGAAATTGAGTTTTGTCTCTGGAAAAACCAATAGTTGCTCAGAATTAATGGATTTTAAGTAATTAAAAAAAACCAGTCTCCTGTATTTGCCTATGTGACAGTTTGACCTGCCTTGATCAGCCATCATATGTGAACTTACCGTTTAAGTTTTCAAAAGATACCCATTTTGTTGTAATTATCTTGCTGTGTTTCTATCTTGTGTATTAAAAGTTCAATTTTCCTTCTTTTTTTTTTTTTAAGTTTTGACAATTTTATTCTTTTCTGTAATTTTAGTATTTTGAGAAAACTGTGATTAAGCTTGTAAACCCTAATGGGCCGATATATTGGCTCTGAGGATATAAGGCAAAAGACACATCAATTTGAGATCTCAATCCGCTACTCTAATATACAAACTCTGAGTGATTACTAAGTAATTTTGATAAGTTAGGGTTGAAAGGGTTAAATGTTGCATAATGCCTAATCAAAATGGTTACGAGGTGGTCACTAACATCCAGGTTTCATACAGTAGCATCAACTATTTACTAAAGCTAGAAACAAAAAGAAAAATAAATGCCAAGTTTTATTTTATATAAAGAAATACAAAACACCTGCAGTTTCTTTTTGATGTTAAAAAAATCTAACTTTAAAAATTAAAACTGAAATTAAATTATGTGATACAGACTTAAAAAAATAGATAAAATTGTTTTATATTGAATACACATTAACTAATTCTGTTCTAACATAATTGGTCACAAGGTGTTGCTTCTACTTCAAATTATATAACATAAAATTAATTTTATTACTTAGTTTTTATTCATGAAAGTGTTTTATAACAAGTGAAGTTTTCTGCATCTTTTCTAATAGGATGCTTAATTCCTGGTAAAAATTATTGATTGAAGTTTTGAATTTACAGATAATCTCTACTCTTTAAAATAGTTTTCATTTTCTCTTTTTTTATTTTTTTGTCTTTTTATTCTTTTCAAGGTTTTGGTTCAATGCTTCGTGCGATCGGTGCTCAAATCGAAAAGACTACAAACCGAGAAGCTTGTCGGGACTTGAGTGGTCGTCGAATGAGGGACATCAACAATGAAAAGCAATTAAAAGATTGGATGGCCAAACAGAAAGACCGGGATAAGGAACGTGCCAGGCGAAGGGAAGAAAAGGCTGCAAGGCGCAGAGCAGAACCTTTGCATAAATTTGAAGACAAAGTTTATCACGAACAAAAAGAGAAAGTATCCAAAGATCTTGATGAAGCTCTTCAACAAGGTAAGACAAATTTATTCAATTGATTCTCAGCATACGGCTTATCAGCAATTATTCTCATTTACTGAGTTGGTCAGATTTCTTTATTTAGCTTAGATTATTTCCGTTTAGTGTCACATCAATTCCTGATCTTTGATTGGGATTAGGATTAGCTAAGCTGTTTATTAATCTTTGACCATTATCTTGATTGTCATTGATTTTAAGTCTTTTTTATTTGGGATTTTTCTATTTTAAAAGAATTGATGACAAATTTTATATTGAATCTTAATGATCCAAGATCCCAAGAAGAAGGTGTGGTTAACAGAAACAGAGCAGTTTGAATAAAGGGTTGAGTTCGAAGTTCAGTAATTTCTGATTACAACAAGAAAGTTCTCGAGATTGATCACCTGAAGAAGGCCGTAGGATTAATCAGCCGAAACGTTTTGAATATAGCAATGATAAGGACAACAGTCAGAATAATAGTTGTACAAATCTTCAAGCCTCATCCCAAGGATTGTGAATATAGCAATAAGAACGAGGATAACAGTCCAAATAATAGTTGGACAAATCTTCAAGCCTCATCCGAAGGATTGCGAATATGATAAGGATGAGGACACCAAGCCTCATCCCAAGAATTCCGAAAAAGTGTGAATCTTAATGGGTTTGAATTTTTCTCATTTGAGACTGAAGTAAACAAAAATTGGCTTTTACTAACTCCTAATAATTGATTGGTGACAAAACGCTGCGAATCAAATCATTTGATATTTTGTTTTGGCACTTTCAAATTTATTGTACAAATGATTGAAAGGTTTATAAACACAAACATTCAAAGCAAGCCAAGCAAAATTTATTGTCTAAATAAATTGACCCTCGTAATTAGAGTTCTTTTACCATTAAGTGACATTAGGGTCAAAAGCCACATCTGGTTGAAAGAGAATATCTAAAACTAGAAGACATATCCAGTATTGTCCGTTCAAGTACTGATAATTTTTTTATATTTGCAAAGTTGCAATTTCTAAATGATTAAATCATTACAGATCAATATATCAAACAAGAGAAATTTATTCCAATCGATATATTTTTAACATATCCTAATTTTCTTTTAGCATACTGATTATATCTACAAAAAAAACAAACTTTTGATCATTTCAAAACCAATATCTATCTCGCTATCAGAAATATTACGACCACGCTAAAGTGAAACAAAATACAAGTTGCCTGTAAATATGTCTAGATGAAATAAATTCAAGGGAAATAACTAATTAATTACTTCCCTTTTTGAGAGATTCTACTAGTCTTAAAATTAAAGTTTATATTGATTCAATATAGGCTTTTGAGTTAAGTTTTTTTTTTTTCAATTGCAGGTTTGAAACGTGTCCAAGCATCAGCGACCACAAGCTCAGACCTTGCTTCATCATCCAAGAAAAGAAAAATGGGAAATTCCTTAAAAAAACAATGGAATTGGTAAGTGTTTAATACTTTAAAAGAAGCTTGTTATATTTCAGTGTACCTAATGATACACATATAGTTTTTATATAGAAATGTTACTTAATATAAAATGTGAATATAAAAATATGCACCAAGATATGTATCAATTGTTCTCGCAAAATTTGGATTACTGATTGAATCAATTTTCTTATTCAACATGGTTTTATCATGTTTTATAGTTGAAAACAGTAAGAAATTATGATCTTTTGAAGTAACAAAATATAAAGATTACTAAATTCAGTTTTAGAGTTTGGAAGAAGTTTTAATAGTAGACTGTTTACTTTTTCATGTTTCTGGTGATTATAGCAAAGAACTATAAACTAGCATTCGGTACTTAAAAATCTTAAAATTCATAGAAAATCCACTTCAAAATTATAACGAATATTTGACAAATAGATTTACTCAACAGCATTTGTTGTTGATCTATAGAAAAAAGTAGCGAAAATTGTAAGATCTTTATTCATAATGACAGATAAGTAAATGGTTATTTCCAAACGAATGAAAACTTAGGATTTTCCCTTGACATGAACTTTATTTCATTGTGTAAATAATATTGGTTCATAAAAATATTTTCATAAATTGTGTTTATTATGATCTTAAATATTCAATTTCTAAAAATGTTTTTAAAAGATTTGAATAATTCATGAATTGTAAAACCCGTAATAAGAGATTCTATTTTAGTTTAAAAACTCTGAGCAAGTAACTAACAGCCGTAGCATTTTATAAGTTGATTCTCTTCTGAAATTTGAATCGATTAGCTCTCTAAATACTTTTTAGAATTTTGTCCATAACTTAAGTGCTAATCATTTTTTCAGGATTGGAGTGCCAGATGATGGTGATGATGATAACAGTATAAGCAGTAATAATGACACTGATGATGATAATGATGATGTAACAGGTGGTGCTTGTGCCTGTCCTGGCCTAGCAAATTCCAATGCAGAAGACTGTGAAGCCTCCACTTCATCCAATGACAAATTCTCTTCTCTCCTTTCCACTGTAAATTCAAATTCTGAGAAACCCAAAACTGAGGCTAAACTAAATGCTGAAATTCCAAGGCCAGCAGAAGCATTTCATTCTGCAGCATTACCTGTTAAAAGTGAAAGGCCCTTATCTTCAAGCAATGAACAATCATCCAACCCCAAATCAGCCACAGATAAATCAGAAAATGAACAGGTAAGAAAAGTTAAAGCATTTTCATAATTCTTCATGTCCTTTGGTTAATTCTGCTGTTTGTTAATTTAAATAACTAAGGGGATGTTGGTGGACCTATACAATCCACACACCCCTTTTTAAATTTTTTCTGCAGAATATTATCGATTGGACACTAATCTACCAGATCATCAAAAAAAATTTGAAAAATAATTATTTATTGATTTATGAGGGGTGCTCACTTTTACATACGGGGGGTGTGGATTGTATAGGTCCACCGGGATTTCTAATTAGTTTTAATAGTCTACACCACTTAACCACAATGACGTTTACATAAATGTGAATGTACACATTTGATGTCTTCCATATATGCGTCTGGCATTATGTGCCATACAATGAATGCTGGATGCAAGTGGTTAATCTGTCTATATCATGTTTTTTCTTGCTAATATACTTTTTATTAAAAGCATATTTTTTTTAAAAAGAATAATTCCTGAAAAATAAAATTCTTTAGTATATTTCTAGAATATCAAGAGAATATAAAGAATATTGTCACAGCCAAAGTCAATACTACATTATTTTTATCTTTAAAAATATTTAACATATTCATTTCAAACTAAATTTTATACATCATTCTTCTACTCTGTTATCAAAAACCTAGTTTAATAGCCTGGGTCTAAATGTTTTAAGATAAATGTGCAATACGATTTACTGTGGTTCCAACCCTGATAAGGGCTCACATGTTTATGGTTTTACTCAGTTTTTTTTTTCTTTTTAATTATTTTAGTAAACTGCTGTTATAGTGACACCCCAATAACCAGCATAGCCCCCCCCATTGGCTATTCTTTAAGTTGGACCCCTTAGCAGCTATTTGTTCCAGAGGTCCGACTATCCCATCTATCAAATTTCAAGTCTTTAAACCAATAAGTAAAAAAGTACAGACCGTTGAAAAATTTTTTCTATCATAAAAGTTTTGTTTTGGCTAGGTGTTCTGTAATCTCTTTGCTTTTATATATGTATCTTTTTTTTCTAGGATTTAACTGTCGTTTTGGAAAATGCCGTTTGTGCAAAAGATCTTGAATGTTTAGGTCTTGAAAAACTGAAGTTGGCACTGAATTGCAAAGGCCTGAAATGTGGAGGAACATTAATGGAAAGGGCTCAACGCCTATTTGCAGTTAGAGGACTAACTTTGGACCAGATTGATCCTTCATTTTTTGCTAAACCATCAAAGGCAAAAGGAATTCCTAAAAAATAATTTCATTAAATAAAAATATTTTATTAAAACGTGTTAAGGTGTGAAATTATTAAAATAAGCATACTAAATAAATAGAAGTCTGAAAGATAAGGTCCAAAATTTGATTTTAAAAATGTGATTTGGAGTAGATTTAAGTGAACAACAAATATTTTGTAATTCTTTATTTTTTTTTTCTTTATACAGTGTTTTTATTCTTAGTGATTTTTTTTCCAACAATTTTCTTAGATTTTATGAATTTGGGACAAATCTAAGACAGACAAAAAGCAATTTCAAAATCTGGAGGGCAACAAAATCCTAAACTTCCATTTTGATATTTAAAAGAAATAAAAATCATGTGGGAACAAGAATCAACAATTTCTTTTAAGAAGAATTGATGGTTTATGGTAACAAATCTAGAAGAAAAAAAAAACTTTTTTTAATCTTGATTATTTTTTGTGGGGAAATTATATTTCTAATATTCATTGATTTTTTTTAAACTACATTAAACATTATCTTTTCATTCATAAATGTTTTTTGAGAAGATATTATCTATTTAATGTGATTTGATTCCCCTACTAGTGAATAGAATAAAACTTAATTCCACTTGGGACTTTACCATTATAACAATCTCAATCAAGGTTAAAAAATTATGGTAATTAAAATTAAAAAAACTAATAAAAATGCAATTGTAAAATACAAATTTTGTAATAAACCTGGAGACCCCCTCATCAAAGTATTGAAATCAATGAACAAGAACTTAGAAAAAAATGATCAAATTAAGTCAGACTAATAAGAAAATTTTAACTTTATAGTAGCTTAAACTTTTCTTGATGACTTATTTCTTAAAATAGTGAGAAATTTTTTTTTTTTTTTTCATTTAAATCTTTTAATTTAGTTTTCTTTGAGGAAAAACTATTTGGCTGAGGGCTTCGAAGAAAAAAACAAAAAAATAGAATGGCTGAAAAATAAAATTATATGTAAGAAGATAAAATTAAAACAATGAAAGATATCTTGCAAAGATAGGGACCAAAATCCAATAAAGGAAAAATGAAAAAGAAATCAATAAAAAGTGAGAAATCCTTGTCTAAGGAAAATTCAGATGAAAGTATTTTCTTCATTATTTAAACATTAACAGAATTTTGTCTGGTTTGAGGCTTTTATTTATTTTGGGCTAATTTTGAAAATCTATAATTGTCTGCTATAAAGACAGACAACAGTAAGGGTAATTTCAAAATTTTTTTTGGAACTTGTCCTAATTGATGTGCCTTAAGACATTATTACGAAAATATGATACAGCCTAAAATACCAGGATTGTTTTTTTTCACCAAAAATGTGTTCATTCCATGAATCCTGAAAAAGGGGTCAGCTTGTTAGAATGAAATTTAAATACTTATATCAGATCCTCTTACAGCTTTTTTTTTTCTACTTGGACCCAATACCAGTATTGGTAAATAATGCTTTTAGTATTTCGAAAAATTCTTCATTCACTGATGAAAATCAACCATTTTTTTTTTTTTTTTGGTCAAAGAAGAAAAAAATTTTTCTTCATTAAATGGTCTTACGTAGCATTATAGAAAATCCTGGGTTAATATATTTACTTAGTCGTGCACAAACCCAAGTTAGGCACAAGGCCATTTTTACGTGTTCTAAAATCCTGGGATAATATATTATTTTGCCACATAACTTTATTTTTTTTTAAATTTTCTGCTTTTGTGATTTGAATTGCATCAAGCCAATCCAAAGTTGATATTAACCAAGAAATAACAATCAATAATTGAGAGTTGTTTGTTATACATTTGTTGTTTCTTCTCTTTTTAAAGAAAGGTTTTTGAGGAAGGAATCCTTGAAGCTGTCCAAAGTAAGGAAGAAAAAGCCTCACACACAGAGCAAATCAGCTTCTGTTGTATTCTGGGTTAGGAGTTAATCAGCTCCATTGTGTTTATTAGCATATCCATATGCTATGAGCACATCATCAATACAAACGTCATTTTCTCCACTCGTGTCAATCAGAATGATGGCGAGATTTTCTTTTTTACTTGCAGGAATCTTTGCAAGACATGCAAAGCATTTGTTATGGGCAATTTCATGGAATTTATATTTAGCAGCTTCACTCCAGATGCTTTTCTCAGCAGGAATTATACCTAAAAAAAAAAATAATTTTATTTTTATGTCAACTAAAGACTAAATATGTTGTGAATAAAAAACAAAATTGTAATTTACTTCTAGAATTTGAAAAAGATTAAGAAAATAAATTTGTTAAACAATATCATCAATAAAAGTTATTAAAACTAATAAATTACATTTTTTTAATTTGACTAACAGTGTTAATAGAAACAAGAAATTCTAAAACTGAAATAAATACCCACCATAAAGTTTGCATCGAAGTGCCAAGTAAGGAAGTTTCCAGAATTCTAAAGGTAAAGGTTTAATCTCATCAATTTTGATTAAATTGAAATGACCATAGTCCGGATACAAAACCAATACCTGAAGTAAAAGAAGAAAGTTTTTTTTGTTTTGTTTTATGAGCAAAATATAGATTTGCTTTGCTTTGCTTTTGGTTTCCTGTTTTTCAATGAAAAATAAATTTAGAGAATCATTTTTTTCTTTAATCCCATTAGTTATATTATTTACCTCAAAGCTGGAGATTAAAAGAGGATTCTTATTATTTTATGGTTATTATTAGGGCTGTGACAAGAATATTTTTAATAAAACATTTTTGTCATGGCCCAACTAATAAGTAAATTAAAAGAAATGGTAAAATTGTAAAATAGTCAAGTCTGTGACAAAAAATCTTGATAAAAGCTCATTATCACAACCCTACTAATAAGTAAAGAATTAAAAATGATAAAATTGTAAATTCTATATTACCATATTCCTAGTTATTATCTGAATGTGGATTTAACAGCAATGGGATTAGAAAATATGGATTAAAATTTAGAAGTTTAATAGTGCTATTGAGAAAATTACAATTAATTGGAAATAAACTTCTATTTGACTAAGAAGTTTTAACCTCTTCAAAAACAAATTCTATTTTATATTTGAAAAAAAAAATTTAAAGAAAATAATTTTTTTACAATAAAAAAAAGAGGGGGAAACAAATTAAAAAAAATCTCTTACATCACCAGTATCTTCTTGGATTTCTTTTGGAATTACACGGAACCATATTTCACCTGAGAAACCAGCGTAAAGATGCTCAAGGACAATATCTTTTTCATCTAGGGTCACCATCTGAAGATTAAACAAAAAATGTTAATTTGCTTGGAACACATGTAAAGTTTAGAGATTATATAAAAATGAAAAGAAAAAGAAAACCATTTCTTACTTGAGGTTGTGCATTCATTTTATCAGACAATTTATTCATAAGACTGTCTCTATCATTTTTGGATTGAAATGGAATTACCTGAAAAACACACAAGAAAAAAATCAGATTCAGTTTTGGATAACATTCATTTAGTAAATGCATAAAACTTACAGTGAAAATACAATTATTTTGTTCTAAAATTCTTTAGCTCAAAATTGACCAAAAACTCAGAAAATTTTAGATATTTTTTTTTAGTTTGTGTTTTATATTTTAAAGGTCAATTTAAATACACACATATTGTTAATAAAAATTTCCCTTTCAACCAATTTAAAATACTCATAATCCAAACAAAGTCAAACTACTTTTGGACGCTGAGTATTTCATAAAACAATAACACAAACAAACATTTTACAGTTGAAGATCAGATTGACTGGGATTTGAACTTGTGTATTACGATTCCAGAGTCCCAAGTATTTACCACTGCTCCACCCTCACTGCCCTGGACTTGAACAAGAACTTGTGCATTACCATTCCAAAGTTTGAGCACTGACCCACAGGGATTTCTCCAAAATGTTATGCATAATAAACAAAACAAAAATACGAAGGTCGTTTCATGTATGACAAATCTAAATGCCTTTTTTTCTACTCTTCTTAAAGAAAGAAGATTTTCTTGATAAATTTGAACAAATAAAACGAACGAAGCTGATTCGAGGCAAACATTTTAAAAAAATTTTCCCCTTAAAAAAAAAAAAAAAAAAGAAAAGTGATTATTAGGGCTGTGACCATATTCTTTTTAAAATATGCTTTATATTCTCTTAATATGCTG
>JAUZSX010338921.1:0-10657 GCA_034780655.1 Idiosepius hallami
CGATGGTCTTACTTTGATACTCAGACTTTCTTCCCCATACTTGTTACTATGTACTTCTATTACCTTAGGCGAGCAGCTTTATGTTTCTGTATGATAAATAAACCCTATTACACTTCCACTCGGTGTAACATACGTTGTCTTATTTCCTAAGTATCTAGGAACATAACAAGAATGATATGTGGGATTCTATTAATTACATTTTTGTAGGATTATAACTTTTACATATATTTATTCTAAATTCTTATTTTCATATTGTCTAAGCATAACTTCTTTGCCATACAGATGCAGTTCATAATTTCATGATTTATATATTTAAAATCCACATCCTTGAATCCATGAATAATTCAAAGATTCATGTTGTTTACAAATTCCATCGGGGACAATTGCCTCTCAGATGGCTAGAAACATTAATGAGGTGTTTGGTGGGAAAGTGGCAAGTGAACTGTGCGCCGTTGATATGAAAGATTTCGATCAGCTGATTTCAGTCTTGAAAACCAACCCTGTTTTGTGGTCGGCCAGTTTATGATATTGTACAGTAAAGTATCAGTTCTAAATCGGACATTTCATTCTTAATGAGATATAGCTTTATTTTATGAATCACTCTCAAAATTCTGGCAAAGAAAATAGACAAGTGCTTAGACTTTGGAATTGTAATCCTTCAGTTCAAATCCCAGTCATTCTATTCCTATTTCAATATGGCTCATACATTTTATTCCTCTCAGCTGTGGATCAAATACTGCAACCAGTGTTAATCAAAGAATTATGTTTTATGAAAAATGATTTTTCTTGGCAAAAACTTGATATACTGTCAAGTAAAACCAACTCACCAACAACTAGCAAAGAAGTGGCATAGAATAAACATCACATGACATGGTCCACTTAAATGTCACCCCTACTGGATCTCACATCACGCTATACTAATTGGACCAAACACTTCTGAAGTTTTATCAAGAAACCCTATAAATCCCAATAATAAACTAGTGGGGTAACACCTGCTATCATGTGTTTGATGCTTTGATTTTTGGAAGTGTGTAGACTTGAGAGACCTATTGGTTACCACATATCAAATTAAGAAAAACTTAATAAAATTAGTTTTTTCTTCAGACTAAAGCCTCCTTTGGTGCCATGTGATTACATAATGTAAAATGATAAGTAAATACTATTTTCATTCTATTTTCAAACCTTAGCCTGGCTGTTAAACTATCACCTGGGGCTTACCACTTTCCTTAAGCTACTCCACTGGAGTGCATGGGTCTTAAATAATTCAGCCAAATCCAATATGGGTGATATATAACCTTTGAAATACAAGAAAACTATAATAAGATAGATTGTTTTATTTCTAAAAACATAATTACTTGACTGTAAAGAATATAGTTTTTTATAACAATGCCAACCTTTTTTTTTTTTTCAGAACTTTCTGGTGAAATATTGCAATTATTGATTGGCTGAAAATTAATTTTTGTTTCTATTTTTGGTTGGTGCTGAAAACATGAAACACTAGAAAAATTAGTTCTTGATTTGCACATCAATTAAAGGCTTCTCTCTTTTTAATCAGGAGCAGCAAAAATCCCCATCAGTAGCTCCTCGTCAGAATGGATGCCCAAAGTTATTGTTTAGTCTTCAATTGGAGAATGAAATTTCAGGAATGTCTATCAATTGCCTTATGTGCTTTATTGATTAACATTACAAATGTTTTTAACTTTAATTTCAAATATATATATATATATATATATATATATATCTTTCAGAGGAAGAAAAATTATATAGGTAAAAAGAGATGATTAGGCAGAAAAAAATAACTTTTTTGTTAAAGTATTGAAGTATTAAGATCAGATAAAACAAAATATATTTGATTTACTTTTATTTTTTGGTTCATATAGAAAAAGTTTATTCAAGAGTGTTTGATACAATTTAAACATACAAAATTCTATTTTTTTTTTTTTTATAAAAGCAGATTTAACCAAAACCTTCCCCAATGTAAATATTACCAATAAAAAATAAAACTGTAAATAAGGGGAGTTAACTCTACACTACTATTGTAATTGAATTTTAATAAATATAAAATAATTTCGAGATGGCTATCTTCATGTTGAAAGGCTGCATGAAGTTAATCCTCTGATTTTAATTAAAATGTACAAAAATTTTTGAGAATCTACTTTCAGCTATATTTTCAATTAATAAATATGTGCGCTGTCATCCTATTCAAACACTGAACTCTTGATTCTGCTATAATCAACTAAATTAAGTGATTACTTAAGAAAGCAGTTCTCTGACAATTTTTTTTGTATCACTCCAGATCTTTTTTAAATTAGCCTCTTTATAAAAATGATACTCATTAACATTATTAACAATTTGAAAAACATTTAGATTTAAATTATATTCTTAAAAAGACCTATTAGTTAAAATGAAGCATAAAATCTTAAATTACAAAAAATGTCATCATTGATAACATTTGCATTTTTTTCAAAAGTTCTCACTTAATATCCTAAAAGTTTTTTCTTATCCTTAAAACTGCACTTTAAAAATTCCTATAACAATATTTCAATGCATTTGTAATATAGAAATGAAATTTTAATATTATTTTTAGTTGAATAAGAAATTGAAAAATCCAAAAGATTAATGATAGACTATTTCGTAAAAATCCTATTCAATTATAGAATAGGAAATCTGCTATTCTTTGAAATAAAGAAAATAAATGATAAAATCAAACAAAAATGTTAGTCATTGATTGATATTAAAAACCAAATGCTCTTGTGCAAACCATAGCAAAAACTTTTTCTACTTTAAAAGAATTTAATTCTTTTTACAGATTTAATCTATTTAAAAATCTTTTTTTCCTAAAATATTAATTATTTTTTAAAATAAATTTAAAATATCTTAAAAACCATTTTAAAAAATTAAATGATGTTTTCACAGAATACACAGGTTTTGCTAATTTAATGAAACTAAAAAATCATCCAAGAAATTACAAATGAGATTTCATCTGCTAACCAAATAAAAAAAAAGATAAAAAATAGCCAATTAGACAGAACTAATTCTTTATTTTTATTTCATTTTATTAAATCTAATATTTTGATGAATTCAACTTGTAAACTTGAAGGTATTTTCATTAAACTCTTGCAAAACTGAAAAGAAAAAAATAAGTCTTGAATATTTTTAGAATTGAATTCAAAATTTATGTAAATGGTTAACATTCACATCCTATTAAAAACTGGAAAATGCTTTAAAATAAGGAAAAAAATGGTAATTTTAGGTTTTCAAGTAAATACAAACTTTATTTAATAAAAAAATGTTTAGAATTTTGATGAATAAGATTCACTTAAATTTATTTTGAAAAATGTATTATTGAGTATCTTAAATTCAATTAGTATTCCCACTTCCAAAAATATGCAACTTTTATCTGTTGTGCTTAATGAAAAGACTTATTAAACGTGTTGCTTAGGTTGAAATTAAATTTTCCTCAGTAGTGTTTTTTTTTGTTTGATCATTAAAAGAAAATAAAAACTGTCCATCGTTTCTTACTTTTTTCTTAAGTCTTAAAAAAATATTTTTCTAGAAATTATAAATTTTCTTGCAATTAATTTTAGAATTTGTAATAAGTCTAAAAACCATTGAATAAAATGATAAAATAATACTGCAAAAAAAAAAATTGTTCATTAAGTGATTTTGTCCCAAAATTTATAGTCCTTCTTTGTATATAATTTGATGAGACATTGATTATTATTTATGAGATTTATGCATGTTTGATTATTTTCTTTGTTTTGGCTGTCATATTCACATTTCATATCTTATGCACTCCAAGAGTCTTTTTTTATGTGTAGAAGACTTATTTATAAGCCGCTGTCAATCTTGTCAAAAAGATATAGTTCTAAAATATATTGCTTTTATTCTTAAATTGTGGCCAGAGAATTCAAAAACACTTTATTTGCTGTTTTGATTGGAGTTCAGTTCCAAATTTCATGACTAAGTTAAGAGAAGATAAATAAAATGACTAGAGGTTAGTTTTTGTGACATCCAGCTCCTAGAATTCATACGTCTGATTAAATACAAGAAGCAGTTTCTGTTAATTATGTTATATAAAATTATTAATTTAAACAAAAAAAAAACTTTTGTTCATTGTACCGTTGTGGCCATCAGAGGATAAAATTGAAAGGCCTACTTATGGTTTTGAAATATTATTTCTCTGGCCCTTCCAATATCTGAGAGCCTCTGGTCTAACTAGAGACTGAAACAAAAGATGGATCAAATGTGAAGTTCAGAAGGATGCAATTTTCACATATTTATTTATGATGTTCACTGCCTGAGCTTTTCTTCTTCTCAGCCTCTAAAATAATTTCTTACTCTTTAAGTTGGAGCATTGGTAAAAGCTTGGGCTCTGGAATTGTAGTACACAAGTTTAAATCCCAGTCAAAACCATTACATTCACCTTTAGCTGCCTCAGGCAGATGGGACTCGTTGGGAGAGCAGCTCATCTAGGTGAAGGGTAACTGAATGTAAAAAGCCCAGGTAAAAGCATGTAAAAATGGCCTTGTGCCAAACTTGGGTTGGTGCTCACCAAGTATATATAATATATATCCGAGGCTTACCAAGCGCTGGTTAGCAAATTTCGCTCTTAAAAACGAAAGAAGATATTGTGAAAACAATATCATTACACAATATTTTGATTCTTATCATTATTCAGACTTTTATTGCTCTGTTTATAATGTTTTCTTTCTTTGTTTGAATTTGTAAGATGAGTTTTGATGATAATTATTGTTTAATTTCCTTCCAACTTTCCTTCAGGTATTAGATGAAAACATCCAAAATCTTCTTGTGAAAAATGACAATCCTTCTGATAATGCAAACCAATCTCTTGTATTTAATTCACTAGAATAGTTTCTGTAACCATCAACTTGAAACTATCTTAAGCTATGTTTCTTTGCTGTTTCTACTTGCACTCAGTTTTGTACCTGTACTCTTTAGGTGAAAATCATTTTGTTATTATATAAACTAATACCTAAAACCACTACACAATATGTGAAGTAGAATAAGACCAAAATATTGTGAATTGTTTTATAAAGGTGGAACTAAAAGTTTGAATAACTATGAACTTATTGAAGAATACTAGTTAGCTAGCTTTCTTCTATATCTTAGTGTTACCATTTATTTCATGTATAATATCACGTCTTAACAAATAATCATCTACTTAAGACAGTTGTCTTCAACCCTTTTTACATCTATGGACCCCTATTCTCTTCTTTTTTTCTTGATGGACCTCCTCATAACTATTGGTCATTAAACAATATTCTATTTTTCACTAATATAAATATTAAGGTTTTAATAAATAAAGAGATATTATATAGTTAAACTTTATTTTATAAGAAAACTAATTTAATGCAAATAAAGTATTCAACAACAATTGTAATAATAATAATGATAATTATGAACATTAAAAATAATCAAAATTATAGTGATATGAATTCTTTACCAATATCTTGCATTACAATATTATATTGTTCTTTCCAAAATTACAGTAAAAATTAATTTTTTAGAAATAAAAGCCATTATGAGTTGTTTTTCTTCATGGGTTACCAAAATATTATTGTGAACCCCCAATTAGTTATATTTTTCCTGATGATGTCCAGAAATATTCTGTGTACCTCTAGGGTCGATGTTAACCACAGTTAAGAACCCCTTTTTTTAAGATTGATTGATCTAGCAAAAACAAGTGTCATTGACATGATTACCACCAAATAAGAAACCTTATAGAAGTTTTATCCGTCTCATTTAATAAAAAAAATGTGAATACAATGGCCAAGACAAGATCTATAATTTTAAGATGCTTAAATCTTTTGTAAAAAAATTAGACTTCTACAAGGAGAATTTAAAAATGATGATAAAAAGTTTTCTAAAAAGGAAATCAAATTGTTTGCCAAAAAAAAAAAATCCATTATTTCATTGTAAGAAAATAATTTTCATTATGTAATATTGTTGTTTAATAAATCTGGGAATTTGAATTTGTTGTTATTTGTTGTGAATTTGATGTTTTAATTTTTTTGAAACTTATTTATCAAAACCTTTGAATGTGGGGGAAAATATTTTGGATCCAATTCTGGCTCTTATTAAAGATTGTCGCTGTTACATTTGTTAAGTAAAAACTAGTATTTTCAAATTTTTTACTTTAGTTATCCAAATAATATGGTTTTCACAGACCTATAGTAATCCTTTGAACCCTTAAGAGCCAGCATTTCAGATTTTTTTTTTTTTTTTAGTTTTTTACCATTTTTTTCTATTGTCTATCTCAAAATGCCGCCCACTGGAATGTACAGCCCGGGCGGACCGGACCGCCCCCTCCGTCCCTCCCTTGCTACGCTACTGCCTTTAAGGCCGATCTATGTAATGTATTATCCTTCTTAGCAACTTAGGACAAAAGTAAGATAACTCAGCAAAATTACCAACTAAAATTACCGATCGTTAAAAAAAAAAAAAAAAAGCTCTCCGGCTCCGGCTGCTCCGCTCCGGCGCGATCCGTTCTATTTGAGGGTCAAAATATCGACTAAGTTAGGTTCCAAAGAATTAAACAATGAAACTGTCACCATTTAATAAAAATGTCACAAGTGTCACTCCTCGTCGTGCGTTCAATACAGTAAACACTCAGTGCAGTTGCAGTCCAGTGCGCTTGTACTTAATGTGAGAGGCGGTGTGCGCCCGAGTTTACGGTTTTCATACGTCCAACCAACGACCCTTTTTCCTCAAAAAGATTGTGGGTTTCAGCCGTAACATTTTAAATTAAACAAAGCAAGCATTTTTCTTTGTCGTATATTTTGTTCTCACTCATAAACAATTCCAATTGAGGTTGAAGGGGTATTATTTACAAACAACTCTTTACTTTTACAATTTTACTTAAAATGATGTTTTTATAATAAAAAATGAAATGAACATTCAATAATAATAAAAAAAAACTGAACACGCGAGAAGTTATTTTAGTGAAAATACTTCTACTTGAAATAGGTTGTTTTTGTTTACTGTTTAGTTAGTAAGAGCCTCGCACGCACGCAGTGAGTGTTAGTGTCCAGTCAGTGTAGTGAGTGCACACACACACACTGACTGTTGTTCTTGTTCACCTAACACGTGCACAAAATGAACTTACTGCCACACTTCGACGAACCAACGACTAAAATAAGATCTTACACTTTTCTTTGAATATTGTTTTTCAGAAATATGTAACAAAATAAAAAAAATAATAATAACGAAAATCTAAATTATCGTTTCCCTTAAAATAAAATTGCCTATTTCGTTCGTGAACTGACACGTTTGCCCACCTGCGCCAGCATCCAGTCACCACACACCACCCACACCACCACACACTAACCGCTCCAAGCAATCAAACAACCACCCACTGGCATCAACCACTGACCTTATTTGAAATAAATAAAAAAAATAAAAATAAAAAAACACTGAAAATTTAGAAATGAAAACCTCTTCTACTTTGATTTAAGTTTAAGTAAAACGAAAAACAGTAAACAGACAGTACTGACTGATTATTTTCAAAACTTGAGCGTCAGAAATTTTTTTAAAATTTTAAATCAAAAAATAAAATAAAACCAAAAAACAACGCCAGTTTCCGCGTTCATGATTTGGAGTTTAACATTTAATTAATGAGGGAAATTGTTAATATCAGTAGATTTTTATGGATTTTTGTTCAAAAAGAAAATAATTTTATACGGATATATTTTCATAAATTTAAATTCCCCAAAAGCTTTGCTATTTATTTCTGGAGTTTAAAAAAATACTATACAAAAAACACGAAATTGATTGCAGTCAATGCAGTAAGTACAAAGTTTTTGAACTGTCAACAACAATTTCTCTAGTGATTTCTTAGAATGGATGATAGTATTTCTTCAGAGGAAGTTAACTTAGACAATGGTATAGGGAATAATATCCCGGTTCATATTTCTAGCAGACGAAATCTAATATCTCCATCGGAAATCTCTCCGGAAGAAGATGAAGAAGAATCGCTTAGAAAAGCTAGGGGTGATCACAACAACACCTGCCAAATTTACACAGAAATCGTGAATGCAAACGAAGAATATGTGAATAGAGGAATTGCCAGGAATTCATTTAACCAAAATAATGTTGTTCTTAGGGAACTGCCAACTTCTACTGGTAAATCAGACTCAGAATTTACCGAAGATGAAGATATTCACTCTTTTCAGACACAAAGAGAAGGGGACCAAAACCAAAATGCTGCTGATCTTTCCCACAGTCTGTTCTTTAACCACGATGGTCTGATTGAGAAAGGAATTATCAAAATAATAAATAGGCCCGATACAGGATCAGTGGATGATTCTGCTTGCTACGACCCTACTTGCTCTCATAATTTGGGTATGTCGTCAGTTGACTCGAGTTGTTGTAATAGCGACAAAGAAAACATTTCTCCATTTCCAGACCTCAATCCAGATACATGTTCTGCAACCATTTCAACTCCAGCAACGTACAAACATAATGATTCAATTATGGTCTCAAAAAATTACCAAGTTGGAATAGAAATGGTGGATTCTATGACCATTCAATCAAATATAAAAAAGGAAGTTCTTTGCCAAAATTCTAGCATCTATGAAGAAAGTGTAGATACTTCCAATTCAGTTTATTCAAAAATGTCGTCTCCAATTTCTTCATATAATTCAACTCCCAATACCTCGGTATCCGTTGAGCTTGATAACAATACATCCTTAATGTTACCAAACTCTTATGATACCAGTAGAATGTTTTCAGGACATAGTCTGAATTCTTCTGCCGGAGAAAATAGTGGTTATGTTCCTGAAAGTCCTATGAGAAGTTTGGAATCTGAAGAAAACGCTAGTATTAGCCAGAAAAGTGAATTTTCAAACTGCTATGCCTCCTGTGGGCAGAATTCTATTGACCTTGGAATTAGTATTAATAATAAAGACATCGGAACTGGTTTTATGAAGGGCTGTACTGATAGCAACAACACTAGTATTTCTGTGGAGAATAATGCAAAAAAATGTGTTGACGATTTTAGGAATAACGAGGACAATACATTTTCAGCTTCCCCGACTTCATCATGTGAAAGCAATCCCTTTACTTCAATTTTGGGTAATGATTCCAGGTACCAGGATCAATCCCAGTCTCAGCAACTAAATTCAACCAGATTGCTGGGATGCTGTCAAGACTATGAAAAAGAAACGTAATGTTATTCTTTTTTATTGATTGTTTTAATTGTTTGTTATATTTTATAACTTATTTCTTTGATCTGATATCTAGGCACGCATCTTAAAGAATGCCTGATAGCAGTGGCGTAGCAATTGGGAGTGGGGAGGGGTGGTCCGCCCGGGTGACAGCAATGTCACCCCAGCCAAAATATTTTAGTCAAAGGTGCGAAGATAGTGTAAAAATAGGATTTATTTATCATTTAACATTATGGAATTACATGGTCGAGAGAGGTTTAGTCTGAAGAAAATTTTGGTTTTAAAGTTTTATATTTTTTGCTGATTTTTCTCAATTTGATATATGGTAACCAACAGCTCTCCTGAGTTACCCAAATACTTGTAGTAATCAAAGAAGCACGTCAAGCTTATGATAGAGGGTGCTAGCGCCACCAGTTTATTAATGGAGTTTTATAATTTTTTCCTCGAACTTTTTCAAATGTGTTTGGACCATTCAGCTTAGGGGTATATGGGAGGGGGGAAATGGCATGACATTATTTGGTCGGACCGTCTCGGATGACTGTTGGAGTGTTGTTATTGCGGCTGCGCCAAGTAACATAACAAGTGCTCAGTCGAGTTTGTGTGTATTTTAAACCTTCAAACTTAGCGGATATTTTAGCCCTTCAATAGAAAGGTCCTAGTTGGCTAAGTTCGTAGTTAAGCCGTCGTCTTTTCCCAGAGTCAATATCTCGGCCTAAGGGCCAATATATCGGCCCTTCAGGATCCAAAGGTATGGTTGGTACACTACAGTAACGACCAGCTAAAAGACAGGACAGACATAGGACATAAATTTAAATTCAGCAAAAGAAAAAGATAGCTGTTTGTGTGTGCTATGGGAGAGGGCGACTACTACTCCAATATTTCCAACGTTTAAGATTTTTCTTCATACTGTTTCTTTTGAAAATTTCTTTATACCGTTTCTTTTGAATATTTTAATCTTAGTAAACTTAAACTTAAAAAAAAATTCCTAATTCTTATGTTTGGAATATTTTCAAATAAGTTTTTTTTTTTTTAAACCTTCGGATCCTTGCTTAAAAAAAAGTGGTAAATAACAGTGGGTTTAAACTGTAAGGGTGATATAAGAATCTTCTTATCCCCACCTTATATATATATAACAGAGACCTTAACCAGTATCTTCACACATATTAATCTAAAGAACCGATATATTGGCCCTGGCGACTTAAGGCAAAAGAAGACATACACACAACAATATTTCAACCTCCAACTTTGGAGTCTGACTTAGCAATATTACCAAGTAGTCACTCAGAGACGTTAAAGAACCATATTCGGGTTGAAATGGCAGTGAGTGTGTCTTTTTTGCCTTTGGTTACTAGGACTGATATATCGGCCCCTTACGGTCGAAAGAGCTAAGCCTTATGATATTTACTTGGTGAGCACCCCCAAGTTTGGCACAAGGCCATTTTTACGTGTTCTTACCCGGGCTTTATATA
>JAUZSX010338943.1:0-10656 GCA_034780655.1 Idiosepius hallami
CCTAATTGATTTAAACATTTTATTTCAATTATCAAACAAAATATTATTATTCGATAATATTTTCATTATAAAAAAAATTATTTAAAAAAAAAAATCCTTCCTCAATTCGAACCCGTATCGTTTCGTCCAAAGGCCAATACGCTAACCATCGCGCCACTGAGAATTTTGTTATCATTGAAGCTTTTAAACGCTTTATAAAACCTGTTATGGCTGCCATTTCCTTCAATAAAGTGCATATAGCATGTCGCCCTTCGGCTACGCTAGATGTTCTGAAGTATCTTTAAACACTTCCTTATTTAAATCTTGCTTTAAATCATTTTTAACATTTTTATTTTCTACAATTTGAATCTTGAGACTAAAATTCTAAAAATCCCAAAGTGAAAAACAATGACTAAATTAACTAAATTTCATGATTCCTTTTAAAGGAGGATATATTTTAAGAAATAGAAAACAAACTTCTGATAAAATCTTATTCTGATGGATTAAATAAAGCAACATGTCATTTGCATCTATAAATTCTTCCCTTTCAGATTAAAGCATGAATAGGTCAACCAAAGACATTACCCATCATCACAGCTTTCAAGAAAAATAGAATTAATGGAACCAAATATAAAACCACAATTCATTTTCCAAACTTAATAAACAAACAAAATCTTTAAAAAAAAAATTACCTTTTTTTTTTAAATTATTTATTTTTATTTTTTAACAGCTTCAACTTTTCTGTAGTTTTTCTGAATTTCCTTTCAACTAAATTATCAAATCTACATTAAAGAATTATTTTTGTTCTTTTATTTCAATACGTGATGACAATTAGGCGCACACACACCTTGACAATGTAGGTTAACAATCTTCTATATTTTTAACAATTAAATCTCAAGTTTTAAAATCAGGTAAAAAAAATACAAAATGAAGACTTTTTATTGTAAAACACATTTTGCTAAGGAAATGACGGTGAAATAAAAACAAAAAATTAAGGTCATTTGTTGCAGTCTGAATTGAAAAGAATCACTCATCAAAAAGGCAGAAAGCTAAAAATATTTCTGGAAAAAAAAATATTTTCAAGAAATAAAAAGAATTGAATATAAAATACAACAACAATAACAAAAACCATATTTTGTCTCTGGACTCTTTAGAAAAAAAAAAGGAATAAAAATGAAAACCCCTAAAATGGGAAGGACGCAGAAAGCTAAAAATAATCAGTTCAAAGGCCAAATGCACAAGATCTTCCAACACTTTGATAAAAATCAGAAAAATGAATGCAATGAGCCCAAAGTTCAAAATGTTTTTTTCTTCTGGTTCATAGAAAAAAAGTTTTAAAAGATTAATTAAAAAAAAACAGTCATTATAAAATAAGTGAGAAGTTGATTAATTTTAGAGAGCATAGCATACATTATCAGTTTGCATGGATTGACAATAAGTATTGGTAATCCTTTAGGACATTTTTCAACCTTCCCTTGGCCATTAGTGGCAGAGAAATCACAGCACAAGTAAAAAAAAAAAAATACAATATAAAAAGTGAAAAGTAAAAGGAATGATTATTTCAGGTTGAGGATGACAAAGATTAAATCTATTTTGAAATGTCATCAGGCTTTTTTCTTTTTTAAGTCTTGGCTTTCTTTGGCTTCCAAAGTTAAAAAGAAGACAAAAAACTCTAGCCCTACCTCCAGATGCAAAGAGCCAACAGACCGAGACCATTCATTGTAGAGAACTGCTCATTTTCAACAACAGAAAAAACACTAAAGGAATGGGAAAGAAGAAGTGTGCCAGCAATAACCAACCTCAATAATTATACCCATTACATTAAATAGAGTTGCTGATAAGGCTATTAACTGTATATATATTTTAAAGTCATAGCCTTCAGTCATTCAAAGATAATGATTATTGGATGTTGGATTGATTTTCAGAATCAAAATCAGAAGATTTTTTGTTGTTGTTCTTGTTATTATTTAAGGTTTTATTAGCCTTGTGCTTCTCCCCAACAAGGAATTGAACATTTAACAATGACACAAGTTCATTTTGTCTTGGCTGAAACATGTCTAGACCAATAGAATTGAAATAAGTCTACTTTTGCAGTGTTCATTAGAAGCTTGCAAGAAACCATAATTTTAAGTTGAATGTCACAATAATGATCAATATCCTGTTCCTCTCAACACAATTAAACCTTAGAGATTCCCTTCTAATAGCAATAAAGCAGCTGAGTGTTTACTAGAAATATGGTTTGCATACAAAATATATTGAGAACTACATATTCTGTATAAGCAACACATCAAATAGATGCAGACTATGAATGACTACTTTGTAGTTCTAGCTTTAGGCTTTAAAATCTTGATTTGTTAGGATTCAAAAGTCTGTATTTAAACATTTACTACAAGATAAAAGTATTATAAATCTTAAAGATAAAAACCTGCTTTTATCTCATTTTCATTCAATCTTTTAAGAAAAAATTTTCATTTGTAATCATTAAAATTATTCATCAATAAAATAAACATAAAAATCAACCCATAAAATTTTAATACATTTAAAATGTTACAATATGAAAATAAACAATCTATTAATCAAAGATTGCATGAGAATCCTTTCAGTAATACACACTGTCTTGAAAAAATAAATATAAAGACAGTATTAAAAGAGAACATAAGATCAATCATAATTGATAAAAACCTGTAATAAACTGATTTCGTAAATAAGAATTAAAAATTAAGAAATCAAATTAATTTGTCAAACAGAAAAAAATTTTGTTAATTTTTTTTTTAATTTTTAAATTTTTTTAAAATTAAAACCCTTTCAACTGAATTATTTAATGTAACATAATAATGGGGCTTGAATCTTAATTTGCCTCTACATTACAAAAAAGCTAAAATGATTTTCTTATTTAGGAAGGCCTTTTTTAATGAATAGATCAATAATAGTATTAAAAGTATTTTTATTTTTATCTTAACATAAAAACACCTTTCTTTCAATAACATTCATCCAAAAGTAAATGTTTTGGATGAAAGTTTTTTTGCTTTTTCTTTTTTCAAAATCGAAATTGTTACCATTTTACAACCAAGTTCCTTTGATCAATAAAAGCATTTCAGAATTGGAAGGGAAATTAAAAGAAGATTTAACAAATGATTGGAGAATAAATTTAAGGATTTTAAATGATTTGATTTGAAAGGTGCCACCCACACTTACAGCTCTCATCAACACAAAATACAAACTTCTATAAAGACACAACATTTTCTGCCCCCACACATCAGAATTGATGACAATTTGTTTGTTTTCCTTTCTTTGTGCATCATAGATTAATCTGTTGATCTAGATAAGTGACTTTGTTTGTCTGGGAAACACACTCTACCAAACTACTCTGCTAATTTGGGGTCTACAGTCTTGACATTTCATATATATGGTATTTATACCTGGGGAACAATTGTTTTTTAACTGGAAAAATAAGGTGTCAAAATTTAAAATAACAAAAACAGACAAAAACAAATCATTAAATTTGAAACATGAAAAAGATTATTTTCTAGTTATTCCAGAAAACATAGTGCAAAAGGAGTATAAAAGCCAGAAGGCCTGATATCAATACAAGGTCAAGTGATATTGCTAGTTATTAATAAAAATGAACAAATATTACCCAATACTGAAAATCTTTTTATTCTGACTGTGTAAATCTTGGTGTTTATTTAACAAATGCAATCATTTTAAAACTACCGAACGAATGAAGTGATGAACCTATATTTAAACAGACCTGTACTAGTCATGGAAAACACTCATAATCCTCATTTTGTTATCCTTGTGTAGACAGACTTTTCTTTAGTGATTGTGAACATATTTTGCATACAAACGAATATTATTATTATTATCATTATTATTATCAATTTCGCAAATTCTTGAATTTAAATTCATTGTGAAAAGAAAGAAAGAAAATAACTCAAAGTTTATTAATTTAATTCATTATTTTACAAAAAGATTCAAAACTTAAAAAACAGAAAAAAGAAAAGAAATTCAAGCCAAAAGCAAAATGCATCTTCAGTTCTTATTGTTCTATAAAGAATCAAAGACAAGAATTTCAAGTTTCTTCAAGAACCAAAGCATAAAATGGTACCAGGGTCATTGAGTACATGGATTCAATGATATTGTCATGATCCTCTTTATGTAAGTCTAGATATATTTAGACTGATTCTATACCAGCTGAAAGATGGGTGGGCTAAATAGGTGAAAGGGGGAGTGGAGGGAAGAGGGGAAAAGTGGGGGAGGAAATACAATAAACTACAAAGCTGTAAGAGAAATTATTGGAAGGAGGGGAGGATAGGAGGGGAGGGAAGGAGAAGAGAAAAGGAGAGGGAGGATAGAAGGGAGGGAAGGAGTGGAGGGAGGATAGAAGAGAGGGAAGGAGTGGAGGGAGGATAGAAGAGAGGGAAGGAGTGGAGGGAGGATAGAAAGGATAGAAGAGAGGGAAGGAGAGGGAGGATAGAAGAGAGGGAAGGAGAGGGAGGATAGAAGAGAGGGAAGGAGAGGGAGGATAGAAGAGAGGGAGAGAGGGGGAGGATAAGGGAGGGGAGGGAGGATAAGGGAACGAGGGGAGGGAGGATAGAAGGGAGGGAAGGAGAGGAGGGAGGATAGAAGAGAGGGAAGGAGAGGAGGGAGGATAGAAGAGAGGGAAGGAACACCTGCTTAAGACATCTAATCAATCTCTTCTTATAGAATTATTGACCAATTCCCTTCATTCAATTCATTGGAAACAAAATAAAATAAACTGACTTTTATTAAAAAAAAAAATATTTTCAAATATTTTGAACTTCTTTTCATCTTTTATGGCTGGAGACATTCTTTTCCAAATCCAGGAATTCTAAATATTTTTATAAACATCTGAGTAAATGCACAGGGTTTTTTTCACATTTCTTTTTTATTCTTATGAGAGAATATATCCCCACCATCAACACCCTAAGACTAGTATATGCCTTGTAATAAGACACATGTCCAAAAAGCCTCCTCAGGCACAATGATACTAAAAATGACCAAAAATGGAATTGCTTAAAACTTCCTCTTAGCAGCAAGATTTCTATGTTTCCATTATCTAAAGTTGTCTTACGGGTTTTGCTCCTCAAAACTTATTAAAGCCCCTCACCCCAACACCATTGCTATAGAACCAGTTAGAACGTCTTTATTTTTCAAAATTATTGAAATATATTTTCTCTTTTAAAAAAATATATGTTTGTATTTTGTTTTATGAATCAATTTAAGTAAAACAAATATAAAATTTAAGTAAAACAAATATAAAATTTCACTTCAATCATTTATCGAATTTAAAAAAAATCATATTAAATGAAAAAAAAAAAAAAAACAATCTGATATAAAAAAAAAAGCTGCTATTTTGATCCAAAATTAGAAACATCAAAACGAATTCAAAGGTTTTCAATTTTTAGAATCATTTAAAACAGAAAGCTTTTCTTTTTGTCTTTTAATGAAACTTTTATCATAGGATTTTTAAGAAATAGAAATGAAGTCCAATAGAAAATAAACAGAAAATCACAGAACTTTTATTATTTCAATATCTTAACTGTTTACTAAACAATGAATTGCATCCATTAATTGTTAGAGTTGCTTTGTTTGTTGACCTATCAACCTTTATGGATTTTATTGTTTCTAAAAAGAGACAAAGAACAAAGTATCAAAAATTAAAACTTTTTGCAGATTTCCCAATTCTGTAAAATTGAAATCTAAAGTAGAATTAGGCTAAGCAAGTGATATGTTAATATTTTAGGGGCTAAGCAAGTGATGTTAATATTTTTGGGCTAAGCAAGTGATATGTTAATATTTTAGGGGCTACATGATCGGAAAACAAACTTGAAATACACCTTTTTAAGAATTCAGAAAATAAAAGAGTATTTTGGGGAAAATTTCATAATCGTTGGAAATTTTAGACCCAAAAAAATCAACTTTTTTTTGCTAAAATTCCATATACTTTTATTATTTGTAATCCTAAACAGACAATCATAAAGTTCCGTGGTTAAGGAATTTTCTTTTTAAGTATGCATATAAGTAAACAACTTAAAGGTGAGAGGAACATAGAATATGTATCAAAAATCGAATGGAGTAAAGAGTATGCGTTAAAAAAAACACCAGAAACCCAAAATAGAGAACGAATCATGAAAACATGCCAAATGATAAAAACTTTTGGAGAGAATTTTCTTTTAAAATTTTGATGTATTGAATTTTGAAATTGCAAAGGTCAATATTGTTGATAGTTTGTGGGTCTTTTGGTTCCCATATGAACTGGACTTTTGTCATCATTTCAGAAGATTCATTTTTTAATGTAAACACATGTTTATAAAAGGAAAAAAAACCTTTAAGAATTTCAACTTAGAACAAAACACATTTCTATAGAAGTAAAAAACAAAACAAAAAAAAATGCAATTTTCAAATAATCAGATCAAATTTCCTTTTTCAATCCATTAAAACCACTATTAAATAAAGAAAAGATAAAACAAAAGAAAAGCCATTTGTGATCTTATAAAAAAAAAAAAGATTTTTTTTTAAAATCAATTCCTCCAGACGATTCCATTTCTCCCACTTTTGATATGATTTTGTTGTTTTGGTTCAAAAATGACCAACCAAAATCTTATTGAACCTAAAAATCATTTATCAATGAATGTGAAATTGACGCCAAGCAAGAAAATCTCTGCAGCTGTTGTTACTCACTGATCTGAAATTATTTTAATGTCCATAAATCCTCTGCTCAATTTCTTGCTGTGAACACAATCATCATCATCATCATCATGATTGTTGATGTAAATCTTCATCGAAGATTTTTTGTTTTTCAATGATTTTGATGCAATCCTTCCAAGAAGGATGGCTGCAATTCGATTTCTAAAAGATCTTTCAATTCAAAACAAAAAACAACTAACCCCAACAACAACAGCAACAACTCCCCCCCCCCGTTTTTTAAAAATAAAATTTCAAATGCAAAATTCAAATTGTTTCTAATAATTTTGAAATTATTTTAATTTTGTTTTTAATATTTTCGACCAAACATGTTTTTCCCTTCTAATTAAAGAAGTTCTTGTCATCAAAATTCTGTATTCAATTCTAAAAAAAAAAAGGTCAGATAAATAGGCTTTGGGTCTATTTCCTAAGGTAGTGGTTCCCAACCAGTGTGCCATGGAATGATTAATGGTGTGCCGCGAAGAGATAATAGGTGAAAGACATTTCATTTCATTTTTTTAATGAAGACATGTAGTTTCTTAATCATGATAACACTGACAGCATGCAGTTTAAAATTACTGAATTTCTTGAACCGTTTCTTACATACTAATTCGTAAACATTGTTATGCTTTATATCAACTATATATCTTGTTAATAATATTAACAGATTCTTTCTAGATAATTCTTATTTAATATTCAGGGGTTGTAAATCATAGACATTGTAAATTAAGGTTTTAGTAGGACAAATAAAAACATGATTAAATTATCATTTTATAATATTAACAGATTCTTTGTAGATAATTCTTAATATTTACGTGTTGTAAATCATCGACATTGTAAATTAAGATTTTACTGGACTGGAGATATGCAGACTCCTTCTCTGCTGTGTGTGACCAAAAGAGTAGTAAATATTCATTTTTTATGATAGGTGCGCCACAAAAATTTAAAGAGCTCAATAGTGTGCTGCAATGTAAAAAAGATTGGGAACCACTACCCTAAGGTTTTGTTTCATTTTAATGGCATATCAACCTTGATGCTTATTTAGTACCAACAAGTAATTTTTACTAAATGGCTTTTTTAAATAGACCATTAGAAAACAATAGTTGTACTAATTAACCTATAGCATGGGAGGATGAGAGGAATTCATAAATCTCAAGGAATTAAATGTTTCAAACAGAATTTAGGGAAAAAAATTCTAATGGCTTCAAAGTTTATTAACAGCTTTTGTTTTTTGCCTTTTATATAAAAAAAGTTTTAAAATGTTTTGTTTATAAAAATAAGAAAAAATTTATTTCAATTTTAGTAAAATGATGAAAAACTTTGTTGTACTAAAATACATCATCATCATAATCATCATCATGATGAAATATCAATTCAAATTAGTTTTTGTTTTATATTCTATCAACATTTATTTTTATTCAAGTTCCAAGCCATTTTTTCTTCTAATTTCAAATATTAAGAATTTTTTTTCTCCATTTTATTTTTATGTACAATAGATCTAAGTTTAAAAGTCTTTTTTTTAATGATTTATTGAAAATCACCTTCAGAGAGTTCTTTGTTAAAAGATTATTTCACAGAACATGAGACAAATGCCCTCACTGGAAAATAGGGTCCTAGATTTGTGGATCCTAACCAGGTCTGCAAGGTTGGTTAAGTATTTGAAGTTGTTTTTGAAGAGAAAAGATTAATTGTATAACACTGAAGAGAATTCTTGGAATTTTATAAACCAAATGTTTTTATGCTTTTTGTGTAAATGACAAATTTTTTTTTTGGTGAGGTTGGGTTGAAGATGGTTACAGAAATTTAATCCCCTTTCCATCTAATTTCAAATCTAAAAAAATATTTCAAAAACTAAAACAAATGATTGCTTAAGTATTGTTAGTTACAAACAGAATTTAATTTAATTTTTTTTTTTCCTGATGTTTTTTTTATTTGCTAAAAAAATGCAAAGCATTTTCTTTTGTCAAATCTTTTTATTTGTTTTTTTTTTTCAACAATTCAACATTTAATAAAAAGATTAACAACAAATTTAAAACTGAATTTTCTCAACAAAAAACTATTTCATCCAAAATAAAACTTCATATCGACCTTTTTTGATTTTGCAGTTTAACCTTTTTTTTAAATGGTTACAAATCTGGCTAAAAAAAGTCATTTCATTTTTTTTAATGTCATTTTTCTAAAATGTTCTGCAAAAATCTAAGAATTTGTTTAATAAGTCTATTTTCTTAAATGAATAATGGCTGCTGCTGTTGTTGTTGTTGTTGAGCAGGAAGTCCTCTTCAAGAGGATTCCTCTTCACCCATTCGGGCTTGGAGTTTTCCTGTAGTTGTAGAGTTTTCGCAATCTCAGGTTACCCTGAGACTCCCAGTCCTCACCCTAGGGGGTAACTCTACATGAGGACGTTTTTATACCCTCCGGTTGGTTGGTGTTAGGGAGGGGGTAGGAGATGTGAGGTCCTTAAGTTCAAATGCGCAATGCATTTTGATTATTTTTTTCCCTCTTAACTCGTTTGGGATCCGAGTCTTCCTGTAGTTGTAAAGTTTTTCGTAATCTCAGGTTACCCCGAGACTTCCAGTCCTCACCCTAGGGGGGTAACTCTACGCGAGGACGTTTTTATACCCTCCGGTTGGTTGGTGTGAGGGAGGAGGTAGGAGATGGTGCTGGTGTTGGTGTTGGTGGTGTTGGTAAAAAAGAGATAGAATGATCTTCTAGTTAATTCTAATAATTAATTTGGTAATTTTTTTAATTACTAAAGATCTGTGAAGCCAAAGAGCCTTACAGCCCGTAGGACACTTGTGCCCACCCCCACAATTGTGTGTGTGTGTATTGGCATACTAACCCATGCAGGTTTAGCCGGCTCAACCACTTAACACACACGATTCAGGGTTGAGTCTCATTGAAATTTGAACTTCACAAGCGGTTCCAGCGTATGTATAGATGCCTGTCTGACAAAAGACTAAGGATGTGATCCAAATGTTTGCATGTTTAGCCGGCTCGACCACTGAACACACATGATTCAGTGTTGAGTCTCATGGGAATTTGAACTCCACAAGCTGTCCCCAGCCGCATGTATAGATGTCTGTCTAACCAAAGTCTAAGGATGTATACCAAGTCATGCATGTTTAGCCGGCTCAACCACTGAACACACATGATTCAGTGTTGAATCTCATCGGAATTTGAACTTCACAAGTGGTCCCCAGCGTATGTATAGATGCCTGTCTGACAAAAGACTAAGGGTACATCAACCCAGTGGTTTAACTGCGCCTCCATACACTAACCTGAGTAATACCCGTCTCGGTGCTAGATGCAGTGCTTGGTATTGTTAAATGGTCACCCATCTAACTACTGAACTTCGGTGATCTTCGGTGATCTTCGGTGATCTTCTTCAGGGCACATTTATTATTATTATTGTTATTATTATTTTGTCCATTAGGTCTTATTAGGAAAAAGGTATAAAAATAATTTGTTGTTATAACATCGAAAATACCTTATCCCTAATAAGACCTACGGGACAAAATAATAATAACAATAATAATAAAATGGTGGCAACGACGACAACGAACTTTATTTCTTGCTTCACAAAACCCTTCACTTGAAAAAAAAAGCAATTATCCTGTACAAAAAGTAAGTAATTATTGATACTTATCTTTATAACAGGGATTAAGCAACCCCCAAGGAGATAACGTTGGGTTTTTTAGAAAGTGCATATCTATTACGAAACGAAACAAAGTGTCTTATGTGAGAGTGTCTTTGTGTGTGCCTGTGTGTGTAAGAATGTGCACACACACACACGCGCGCGTGTAAAATCGTGTTTTTGTGTGTGTGTGTGTGTGTGTGTGTGTGTGTTTGTGTGTGTGTGTGACGAATTGGAATAGATATCAATACTCTGGTTTATAAACAAACAGCATATTCAGACTTGGCATCCATATTCATTAATCCGAGACAATTGCCAGGTTTTATATATATGTA
>JAUZSX010338964.1:0-22500 GCA_034780655.1 Idiosepius hallami
AACAGAGAGAATTGTGAATTTTTCCAAGCAAACATCAGGACAAACTTAGTCGATAGACTTTTATAATAATAATAGATTTAGGAAAAATCAATTCATATCTTTTTGTTTTTAAATTTGTATTGAAAACTCAATTATTTCTATTTTTCAATTAAAATTTTAATCAATTAAATTCTAATAAAACAAACAATTGTTAATCCGAGAAAAAAGTTAAATGTAATATATCTTTAATTTTTTTTTACATTTATTTAATAGTAAATAATAAAAACTGACCCTTCTTATAAGCTTTCATTCTAAACTGTATGATGTTTCTCCAGTCCACACTATTTTCTTAAAGGTTTGGGTTGCGTAAGAATGATAAACATTGATGATGGAATTACTGAGCTAATTTCAAACTTGGGTGGTTCTATTATTATCAATTTTCGTTTAATAGTCTCGTGAAATAATGAATCAAGTAATTTGTTCCAATGGAAGCGTATGACCTGATTTGTAGAAATTACTTATTTATAACTGATCAACCAGAAAAATATAATTAATTCAAAAATAAAATCTAACAAATATCAATACACACACACACATACACACAAAAGAAAAGGTGATGTAATTTCCCATAAGGACACATAAAATAAGATAATTAATAATAGGGTGATCTCATTACTTTTATATTCTTTTATTAAAAAACAAATAAGACAATTGTTGTTTGATGGCATATCAACCATAACAGTTACTCAATGCCAAGTATTATTTTTCTTTGAAAATGTCTTTCTATTTAATCAATCTTTGTTTTACAGCTTATCAAAATTTTTGATGGTGGAATCAAACTTTTTTTTAACAATCTTTTTTTCTATCATGGTTAGTTGGAAGAGGTGTCGTTGCACTAGTTTATATGAAAGTTATAAAAGCTATTAACTATTGCTAGATAAAAATCAGGTTAGAAATGAATTATATTAATGCAAATGTTTTTCTTATCTCAAAACTAAATTATGTGTATATTCTTTAAATAACACTTGTTGCACCATTTAACCCATGGCTGATATACACTCTACCAAAGACACATAAGGCCATAAACCTAAATAAGGTCTTTTGTAGAAAAAGCAGATACAATACACTGTACAAATGAAGTTATGTTGATATGTCAGTAGATCATACATTGATTAGGTTAGTACTTATTTTTAGGTCTTAGCATATGCAATACACCATAGCAATGAAGATATGCTCATATGTCAGTAGGTTACACATGAAATAGGTAAATACTTATTCTTATGTGTTAGAAGTAAGGGTGGTAGGCAAAAAAAGGAGACTAGGAAAGGATTGGAATGGAGAATGAGGAAGGTTATCTTAATATTGGTTCAAAAATACAGCAATATTAATCTTTCCAATAGACTTTGCAAGCCTTTTTCATTAATTTCTAGCACCAAAGTTGCAACTGACAGTTGATAGATAGAAAAAGAAATAGGATTGAAATTAAATCATGCAAGTGCACTATGACATCTGCAAATCATGTTTTAAGAGTGTTGTCTTTAAGAATTATTTTGTATAAAGAAATAAAAACATGGTGTGGATAGAGATGGTTGCAGTGGTTATATTGAATTGAGTTATGTAAGGAAATTTTAAAGAGAAAAAATAGCAAAACACAACTTTCACCTCTGAATTCATCTGTTGGTTAGAATTAAAAGCAAAGATTGATTCCATCTGTGTTTTTTTTCTTTTTGAATTGTGTTTGCCAAAAACATTAACCCTTGAAACCCTAAAGAACTTATATCACACACAGCCCTGGCAACCTAACGCAAAAGAAGACACACACACTTGCCAATATTTCAGCCTTATCCTTTGGACACTGACTTAGAAAAACTACCAACTAGTCACTCAAAGCCTTTCTATTAAAGAGTCATATTAGTGTTAAAATGTTGGTGTGTCTATTTTTGCCATAATTTACTAAGGCTGATATATCAGCCCTTTAGGGTCAAAAGAGTTTAGTCACTCGCTTCAGAACAATAATCAAACAAATGTATGGTGCTCTCCTTCATAAGATTGTTACCAGTAATAAATAGTATTATTCAAAACAAAATAAAAAATACCTGCTGAATAAGAGTCATGTAGTTGGTTGAAGTTGAGCATTTTCTGTAAAAGGACTTTCCAGCATATCAGTAATGGCTAACAGATTTGAAATTTAACATACTAATTTAATTTGATCCTTTACATTGACTTTTCAGTTATTTTCCTTGGAAATAAAGTGGAATACTTTTATTTTTGCTAGCTAAGAGATTACTATAAGTTGATTAATTCCTTCACAAAATGAAAATATCTAATAAGAAATATTTCTATGAAAATAAATGTCTCTAAACTATGTGCCAAGAAGCCAACTAACAAAAAACTCTATTTTCAATAATTATTGAAAAAATGTTGTCAACAAATAAATAAGAAAATATATAAAGTGAAAAATAAATAAAACTTTTATTTATTTTTTTTTTTTGGGGGGGATTTTAGGTACTTAATAATAACGCACCAGAGAAATGTTATTTTATTAAAATGCCACTTACTTTTAGAAAAACATCTAAAATATTTTTCTCAATGACTCTTTTTTTTCCATATTTTCATGCTAAAATTTTAGTTCACAGAAAAAAGTAAGACCTCAAAAAAGTTACCTGAAATGATTCAATTTTTTTAATTATTGAAGATTATATGTATCATTTCACATACAAATCTGAATTGGCAAAGACTTTGTTATATTTGTTATAACTTCAATTTCAAATTCAGACTTTAACATCTATTTTAAGGATGTTTATCTGTCTGTCAACTTCTTTACTCCAGCAAGGATGATTAACTATAAATTCACCCTGGATAGATAAAAAGAAAAAACACATTCTTGCCTTTACCAAAGATTTTTATAAAAAAAGTGGGAATAGATTCAGAATGTTTTAATAAAGGATCTGATATTTCTCTCATGAGATATTTATAGTAAACATATAGTTAACAATTCTAACCTTTAACTTAACAATGAAACTTAATTTTTCTCAGTTCCACTGTTGTTAGAAACCTAGAAAAATGTATCCATCAAAGAGAGTAAATAAACATCATATTCCATTACAGTGCGGTTTAGATGCAAGTCATATTTTATTATACCTCATAGACAGCATTTTTATACTAAGAACATAAAAATACTGTATTTTTTTTGCTTTATTTTACAGCAAATCAACCATTTCACTGTATCTTTTATAATCATAAAAACATTAATACTGGTTAAGTGAAAAACAGACATATATTTATCAATAAGCATTTAAGAAGGTTATGATCAGGCATTTCAGATTGTATACATTTCCTGGGTTTTAATGTTCAGCTGAATGATAGACAAATCTTCTAATTGTGACAAATTCCTGTCAGATATTTTATCTTCTTTATTCTACCAAAATATCATAATAACAAGCTTTACCTTGATATTCAGTTTTGACAAGAGAACCTAAATTCAAATTTATACATAAGTTTGTTGTATCAAAGTCAGACTTCATATATTTATTGCTGCAAGCGTTATATATTCTTCATTGAAAAAATCTTAAATAATATCTTACCATAAGAACTTAGTAAATACATTCCTCTTAGTAGATACTACCCATTAGAGTTCTTTTTTGAAAAACTTAAAACGCAATAAGAAATAAACATAAAATATCTAATGATTTTAAAAATTCTAATCTCTTCAATATAAGATTTGAAACTTGAGAATAAACCTGAGGTAAGATGATTTAAAAAATATAGAATTCAAGTTTAAACACTGCTACTTTAGTTCCATCTTTTGGCAAGTCCTTATCTTATTTTGGATTTATCATCCTCAAGTTTTTTTCCTGGATATTGACAAGATTAGAAATTCTTAAAACACCAGACATGTTATTTTTGTCTTATTTCTGCATATTCTGTAAAATTATTGCTGTGTTTTATTTTTCAGTACATCAACTTTTATTCTATGCGAAGAACAACAAGTGAGCATGCATGATCCCTCATGAGCTAACTGTGAATGAGACATAAAAACAAAATAGATAAGTCTAACATTGGCATTTAGTCCAAAAAGTTCCCAAGGGGATGTCAAATCCTGGTAAAAATGAACAAATAGTACAGTTTCAGGCTTTATGTAAATTTGGGTTCAGCACCATGCAAAACTGCTAAATAGACATACACATCAAATTTTGGATAAACATGATAATGCGTTTGGTTACTTTTTTTTTTTTTTTTTCATATTAATATTCAATGTTTGTGCAAAATTTTAAAAAAAATCAAAAGCACAGTTTTTGAGAAAAGTACAGACAGATAAATGGATGAATGGAAAAAGATGAATTTCTAGGTCCACATCCCTCTCTTGTCATGGGACCAAAAAAAATCTTTGTATTAATATGCTAGTGTATAAGAAATGAATAATGATTAGATTGGAACTAATTACCTCCTTTTAGTGCTTTTTAACTAAAAGAAATTATCCTTAAAACACTTTACCATTTGATCTTTGTAGTCATAGAGAATTATTTTGTAAAATAGTAAAATTTCTATTCAAATCTGATCGCATTAAGAAAACGATTATCTAATTTATTTATCCATTACTGACATTGAATAAAAAGTTAGAAAGTCATTCTAAAAATTAATATTGTTTTTTTAAATTTACTCTAGAGTTATAATCTTGAAAAACTTAAAATGACTTTTATAAAAATATAAAGAAAATGATGAAATTGAAGACCTATTAGAATCAAGAAATAAGTTTCTTGGAAATGTTTACTATTTTATTTGGAAATGAATTGGTTTATAGGAATAACATTTTGTTGGTATTTATAAAGGAAATCTATAAGTTCATTGAATAAAACAAATCTGTTAAAAGATATTTGATAACTCATTAGCAGAGATAGAATTTAAATAAAGATGGGAAATAATTATAGATATTTAATGTATAAATATATAACTATTACTCCTAGTAATTGTTATATATTTATACATTAAATATCTATAATTATTTCCCAACCTTATTTAAATTCTATAACCTACTTTTCGAAAAGAAATTGTGAAATTAATAAAAACATATAGATATTTTAACATACTTTATACTATATCTATAATATAAAGCAAGTTAAAAACAATAAATAACTAAATAAAAATAATAAAACAAAATAAGGAATAACACTTTGCAACAAAAGAGAGAACCTATATAAAATCCATTAACACCTAAAAAGTATCTTGCACGGATATTCTTTTGACATGATTTGCCAACTCTACACTCCCTTCTTTTTCAATCCAATTCAATTCTTCAGGTAACTTAGAAACAAGTTTCCTGAAACTATCATTCAACCTAGAAATTGGATCTGGTATATATCTGCTATACGGGAACATTTTCTTTAACTTTGGCAGGATTAATGTATAAATCAAGCTTTTAGTTGGTCTTAAAAGTAAAGACTTGTATTGATCTCCATGGTTTCTCTAGATGCTCATTTTACAGAACCTAAATCTCTTTTTCTAAAAAGTGATTGAAATGAAAACAAAGGAAATTTATAATATGACAGTACCTTAATTAAGTGCTAATTACATTAAAAGTCAATTGTAATTATTAACCCAGTAAACCTTGATCTACAAAGTCAAATTTATCTACATAATAGTAGGTTGCACTGCATTTCAGCCACAACTCAGTAGTTTTTTTTTCAGAGTTTACCTCTTGTAAATACACATCCTGCCGAAATTCATGATCTCTACATGCCTATGTTTTTAGAATCAGAGTTGTCCATCTACTAGATGAGCAGTTCAAGTGATGTAATTAGCTTAATCAGTGTGGAGTACTGAATTTCAATGGAAGGGTCAATTCACATTATGAATTTAATTCTAAGCATTTAAATGCCCATCCACTGTAGTTGCTTAAATGGCAGTTAAGAATAAAATTAAATACTTAATTAATAATTAACCCTGAAATGCTAGTCAGCTTAGTCAAATCAAAGATCTGCATAAGCAAGAAACACTGTTTAATACAAAAATGTTTCTAAATGAATATTCTATCCAAATGCGAAATTTTACTGCCATATTTTTAGATGAAAAGTAAAATGAAGCGGCAATTCATACTCCATCCATGATTATAAATGTTCAGATTTTGATTGATTGTATGCTTAAGTATACAGCATATAAACCTTTTTAGTCATTTAATGCCAGGAACAATTAATTTTATAAACATTTATTGTTTGCATTATTTGAATAATGTGATCTGGACTATTTAACTTTAAGAGAATTCATACTTTTTGAAAGAGAGTGTAGAAAAAATATTTAGATTTGTATGTATGTATTAAAAAGTTTAAGCAAGTATCCACTTTATACTGGGACCATGTCTGTTTTAAGTAAACTTATCATTTACACCTGTCATTAAAAGCTTGAGGTTAAAAGGAAAATATATGCAACTCTAAAAATAATCCGATAATAACAACTTATGTTCTGTTGGAATAAAATTAAAGAATTAAAACTATCTTATACACTTCCATAAAAAAAGAATGATCTAAAGAAAAAGAAAAATGAATCCTTGCATTAAATGTCCATAAAGGTTAGTATATATATCATTGAAAAAAATAATCCATGAAGTAAAACAAAAAAAAAATACATAGGAAAAAAAAAACAATCTGTAAAAAACCAAAGAAAAGAAAGCCAAAAAGATGGGGCTGAAATGTTCATTCGTGAAGATAACGAATAAAGGAAGTCGATTCAAGTTTAGATAAAATAGAAAAATCTCAAAGAGATTTTTTTAAAATCGTAAACAATAATTTTTGCCTGTTTCAGGAGAAAAAAAAAGAATCAAGATTCACGTAGATTTGTCTGATATTGTTTGCATATGAGCAAATTGTTGACCATGAATTATTAATATTAAAAAATAGCATTCTTCTTACAAATTGCTATGAATTATCATATATAAAACTGATCTGGTCGGAAAGAAAAAGATAAGAAAGAACTATCTCTAAATATAGATTGCTTCTTTATGTGCATGTGTATACATATATATGTGTGTTGGTAGGTTTTTATTCATAGTATAACCTACAGAGATGAATAAAATAATTGTCAACATAAATATTTTCATCCAATATTCAAATAATCTTTAATATAATAAATAACAATCACAATCTTATTATATTTCTAGGATAGATAGGTTTATTATTTTATTGTTATTTTCTTTCTTTTTTTTAAAGACAGCCGCAATTTAAAATAAACTTTGGTAGAATAACCCCTCCACACCATACATCAAATTTAGACAATATGATTGGAACAAGAGAAAGCTTTTGCTTTAAAATTTCAATAAGCCATTTTATTCTGAACATACCTTTAAATGTCATAATTTAATGTTATGGCAGATAATTTTATTTACCTTATGCAATGATTATGTAGTTTTTTTCAAAACCTATTGTAGTATAAAGTAAGCTAAGATGCATAATCAGAATTTGAAGAAAAAAAAGAGACCAAATTGTTATGCCTTGAATTTTATGAGTTTCAATTTATCAGAAATTGAATACTTGCTTTTTTTTAGTTATTATGTCTCAAGCCATACCAGAATCTGAGAAATAAAAAAAAATTGCAAGATTGTACTTTTCATAGTATGAACCTTGCTACAAATGTAAGATTATTAAAAGACTGATTTGTATAAATCACAATAAAGTGTTTTCCTTAATCTGAATAAAAAATGCTGCAGGTTGTGTTTGATGAAATTAAGGAGAATGACCCAGCATTAGGCCTCTCTGGATCAGCAGAAAAATAAAACAAAACAAATTATTAACACATTATCAGTAGTTACAGGTTACATGTAGATAAGAATAAGCAGGCAGGAAAATAATTTAATCATATATTTGTGAAAATGTGCATACTACCCCATCCCTACACACACACAAAAAAATAATAATTCATAAAAATGAAAGGAAAGTAAATAAAAGGTAAAGGGGAAAAATAGGAAAAACAGGGGAAAAAAGACTAAAAGAAAAAAGCAAAGAGAAAAAAAAAGAAAAAAAAATGAAAAAAAGAAAAAAGGAAGGAAAACAAAAAACAATAGACAAAAAGAATGGAAAAAGAAAGAAAGTAAATGAAAAAAGTATAGATAAAAAAATCAAGAAAAGGAGAAGAAAGAAAAGAAAAAAGGATAAAAAAAAATGGGAAAATGAAATAAAAAGAAAATGTAAAAAGTTTATGATTTGTGATCCTAGATATGGTATAACTCCCACATTTATGATCTAATTGGTTGATAATTAGCATGCACCAAGGACAAAAGTAAGAAGCTTTAAAAAATAGTTTGGAGCAATTGCTTTTTGTATAATTAGGTTGGTAAGAAACTGTTTGGAGAATTCTAACAAAAGAAAACAAAAACAAAATTCTATTTACTTTTCTTCATTCATTTTAAAAAGATATTAAGCAATCTATTTCATCCTTAAATTTATTTATTTATTTATATGTAGAAACTATGTTAATTTATTATTTTTTTACCAACTTGCACTTACATTTAGGAAGGAACATAAACTGACATCGGACAAATTTGTTGCAGACACCATCATGGACAGTCTATTAGAATGAAGTGAATAAAAGGTTTGGTAGACATTCAAGAATATCTAGGCATCAAATGAAATTAAAGATCAAAATGGCTTAAAACAAAATAACCATAATTAAATTCTTAGAAAAATAGTTCTTTGCAACAAATGACTGCAAATACAATAAGCCATTGAATAAACTACTATAAATAAAAACTACACAGAAGCAACAAAAGTCAAATAAATCAAAGAGAAAAAGATGAATCATTTTTGACAGTATTGGTCACATAGTAATTTAAGATGAAGGCAGAAAGAATGAAAAAAGAAATATTTGAAATGTTTCTTTTGATTTTCTTATAATTATATTCTATTTATCAAGAATTGCTTTCGGCTGAAAAATCAGAACATGCCATTGTGTTTGGTATGAACCAAACTGAATAGCAAAGAAACAATTTCTGTTAGCCTCTTTATTGCTTACTAAATTGGGTTTGTCGACAAACAACATCCGTGATTCGTGATTGCTGGAAAATTTTCAATTGGCTTCCTTGAGTTCTTTGTTCATTAAAACTAACTGACTGAAAACTTAAAGTGTCTTCATATCAAAATCAATAATATTGATAAAACTCATACAATGAGAAAATATACTAAAATATAAATATATGAAAGAAGTGGATCCATTGAAAATTTTATTAGAATAAATATTTTTTGAAATTAAATAAAATCTATGAGCAATTAAAGTTGCATTTAATAATAATAATAAAAAAAAGATTTATGGACAGTTTATAATAAAGGTTTGTATTACTTTATTTCATTTTTTTAGAAAAAATCTCACATGGAAATTCTCAATCATAATAAATCATTTCATTACAAATCTGATTTAGAATCCTTTAAATGATTTATTCACACAGATGCCTTTCTTTGATGAGAGACTTCAGTTCTTTATGTTCCATGTAGACACTTTGATGTCAACAATAGTTTTATTAGTATGATTTTGGATTGGCATTGATGTCCTAATTTATAAGTTAGTTATTAAAACCTAAGTCGATTAATACAATAGCACAAGACATTAGATATTTGCAAAGAAATAAATCCTCCCAAAAATGACATTTACAGAAATTTAGATTCTCTTTATTATTCATATATGAAATATATAAATAAGGATTTCACTTTTCTAGACAAGATAACTTTTCAAAATAAAAGATTGTGTCATATGAACATTTTCTAGACAAAAAATTATGGATACAGGAGAGAAGATTTGCTTGAAGTGGGGAATGAGGGAAATAGAAGAAAAGAAATGAAAGAATGCAATAAAAAAAGATTGATATTGGCTTTAGTTCTCTTTAATGGGCTTATATTGTTAAGTTGCAAATATTAAATAATAGGTGTTGGGGATTCCATATGTTGAAAATTGACAGGATTAATTAAATAAACCAAAATGTTATAACATTTAAAAAAAAAAAGTTATCTATCTGGTTATTTTTTTATTTAAATTACATAAATATAAATATTATACACATACACAATGTTATGTCATGTGCTACCAGTACCATGTAACACAGTAATACCAGTCGCATGATCAGACCACTGGTGACTAAACTGGTAAACTTGTTCCCCACCAGCATTGTTTGGTGTGTAGGGTGTCTAGTCTTCCTTGAAGGATTAAAAATAAGACTTTTCAATAGTTGGACGAACCCCTTTTAGCATGGTGTGTGTGTGTGTATGTATATATATGTATATATATATATATAGCCAAATGGAGTGGGGCTTCATTAAGGCCCTTGAAATTATCATGGATTTCTTTTGTGGCAGCCCCAGCACCTGTTCTCTCTCTCTCTCTCTCTCTCTCTCTCTCTCTCATACATATTGGCATGGCCTTCCCTCTGACACAGGGAAAGTTCAGACGAGATAACTGCTTGGTCAATGCAAGGACTATTCAAGCAAGCTTAACAGTCCTAATGGGGATTTATAGAAAGGTTTATATTACTTTAAACTTTTACTGTGACAAATTTTTTTGTGTCAATTTGCGACCGTTCTACTTATTGCTCAGGCCGGTATTATCTAGTGTTATTGTACTTAAGATATCACCACTCTTGCAGGAGACGCACCACCAGCAGGACTGGTCACATGGCATCCAGGCTGAGTGGTCCATCATTGGTCATATGATGCCATAGTTTGATCTCTATAGCATTGTTGGTTATGACATGCTTGTTCAAACCAAACCAAGCTATACATGGAAACTGAATTTAAAGTTAAATGTCTTGAAATTTTGATGAAACAAGAAACTTCATGTGCTCTTTATTCAATAGTATGGAGGTTTCATCAAATTTTTTTTACAATATTTTTGGTGTAAAACTAAAGCTTTGAATATCCCATTCTTCAGAGCTCCACTCTTGCTGTGATGCACATAAAAAATTACATGATATATATTTGAAAGAATATTTTTCTTGGCATTTTGTATCAATATGAGTTTAGCAACCAAATGTAGAGTACCCATTCAAATAGTATTGTACATTAAAGTACAGAATGTATTTATTTTCTGTTCCTTAGTAAAATGATGTAAAAAAGAATGGTTAAAAAGAACCTGAATGACCTTGAAAAAGTAAGGCTGTTTTATTTTTCTTCTCAATTTAAAAAAATTGATTAAAACAATAGAGGTGGGATGAGGCAGATACATAATTAGCTCAGTTAGCCCATTTTTATTATTTGAATTCTTTCTCTTTGATTAAAGAGTGATTAAAAAAAGAAGAGTTTTCTATTCAAAAATCACTCTTGTTTTCATTCCAAGTGCAGAAATGAATTAGGTGAATAAAAAGCATCACCAGAACATTTATTTGTGTGCATATACTAATGATACATGTTTGACTAAAAATCATACAGTTTTTGTTTTTACATCACACTCACAACCCTGTATTATAGTCCTATTTAAAATAGCAGTTTCTTTAATTGTTGATAATTTTCTTTGTTGAATGTTTCAGTGATTGTTAGGAAACTGTTTCTTATTGCTGAATGGATAATGGTGGGTGTTTCAGATGCTAAAAATGTATGTAGGAATAAATCATTATACTGGTAGTAGTTTTTTAAGATTATTTTTTGAATGGGGGAAACTCATTGGATTTATGATAAATAATATAAGAAACTAATTCTAAATGTATATACTTGTAAGAGAATACAGATTGTTTTATTGGTTTAGGTTTTATAATGATTTAAAGAAATGATTATGATAAAAACTGCTCTACCCAAGAGAAATAGATAGAAAAAATATTGGAATTAGGCAATGTATTTGGTACTTATGCATGAAATTGAACCTTCTTTATCCTCATTTCTTAGTTAATTACATGGCCTGATCTATCTTAAATTTCCAATTGCCAAAAAAAGTTAATAAAAAAATAGAAGAAAAAAGCTGTATTCTATATTGAAAGAAATTTGAAATAGAAAACTTATCCATCCTTATTCAAATGAGGCTTGCTTTTCCTTTATATTAGATATTTTAATGAGAGAAGAGAAAATTCAGGATGAATAATATGATCCAGGGCATACAACTTTTAATCATTATTGAATCAACAATCATTAATGCATTATTTTAAGTACAAACTCATTATTATCATTATTATATAATTATTCTTTATATCAAAAATGTAATAACACTATTCAACTATAGACAAAATTAATCTAGAATCTAATAATGCACAGGATTTCTATTCTTTCATAAATTCTAGTTTTAGTTCCTTTATTATGGTAAAAAAAAATTGATCAACTTTGAAAAAAAAAAAACTATCATGTGATTGCAATATAAATTTTTAACCAAACATGAAACAAATAATCAATAAAATATTTAACTTTAAATAATTAAAAATCTGTAAAAAATGATAAATATTTTTAGTTAGATTAATTCTGGCCTCATAGTTATAGATACAGAGTAATAAATTAGTTCCATTCTATTTTTTAATCCTAACTGTATAAAAAACAAATTGAATTATGATTTAAAATTGTGAAGAAAAACATAATAAAAAAAGGAAATAAAATACAATAATCATATCTTTAATTTTGAAAATATAATTTTATCTAATTAGAATTTTTTGTAGAATTTTATAATGTTTGAACAAAAACCACAAACAAATCTTTTTATTTGGTTACATTTCATATTAGTTCAAATAAATATTCCAAGAGGAGAATAGCAACACAACTCAGATGAATATATGATTATAACTGCATTTATTTTCTGTTTAATGCATCTTCACCGCAATATCTAAACAAAAAAAGAAAAAAAGATGAAAACTTTAAACTATAAAGCAGATATTTTCAAAATGATATTTTTTTAGTTGTTGATCCTATTAAATTAAGAAATTCTAATAGATGAGACTAATATAAAATTAGAAGTTATAAATCATCTAAAAATTCCATAGATTGATTTTTTTTATTTAAACAAGAAAATAAAGAATAAAAGAGAAAAGTTTTTTCAAAAGTAAAACTTTCAATAAAGTAATTTATAAAAACTGCACCAGAATCAAAATTAAAAAAAATCTAAGGACTGATTTACAATTTAGTGAGGCAACAATAAAAAAAAGCAAAAACATCATGACAATAAAAAAAAACAATTATAAAATCAACATAAACTTAAAATACTTGAGACTAACAATAGGACACAATTTCAAGCAATTCTTTTATATTCAGGGACAAAAAAAAAAAAAAACTAAAATATTTTGCTGAAACCAAAATAAATTTTATTCTGATGGTTTTTATTTTCCTAGTTTTTCCTTTTGTTTAGACATACATCTGTTTGTCACTTCAGGTTATGTCTATGTTATTTATCGTACATCTAAATTTGAAATTGATATAATTTGGACATCTATTTGAATGGAAGAGAATGAAGATTCTTGTTTTTCCCAAGAGTAGTAGTAGCTTGAAAGTAAATGTAATGAAGAGGCTGTTGTTTGAGCTCTTGTTTAAGGATTCTAATTTTCATAGGCTTATACTGATTATGTTTTAGAATTTGAGCCATAAATGATGAAAGAGAAAGAGGTTGTCCCTTGAACAAATCAACACGAAATCAAAGATTCTTTGATTTTTAGCTTTACTAACCTGAAAGACGAAACAAATGAGCTCAACAATTCTCCTTTTATAAATTACACAAAGTCTTCATTCATTAGTATATCTTCATTTTATTTTTTAAATGAGTTTTAATTATTAAAAGGCTTTGATTTTGTGTTTTTTTCTTTTCCTTTTTTAATCAAACTTCTTAGCAACTTTTTATAGTCATTAAATCAGGGAACTTTTTAATGCCTTTTTTTATAACAGGTTGTTGAAAGAAAAGTAATTGCACAATTTGATATAAAGCTGGAATGATTCGGGGATCAACAACTTTCACAAACAAGGCCAGAATAGTAATTATGCAATTGATCAATTTATGCAGTTGATCTAGGGGTCTATACTATTCACAATAAATAGATTAAGTACAAAAGCCAATGTAAGCAGAGTGATTGGGATTTGAACTATAATTTTAAAGACAAAATATTGAATCACTTCACCCAAAGGGACTTTGTGAATTTAAAAATAAATTAGATTTATCTGGGGATATATAAAGTTTATGTTTAAGCCATTCTTCCACTCTAAAGATTGTGTGTTTAAGTGAAGTAATTACTATTAAACATTGTATAACAGTAAACCAATTATAATAACCTCTTCAAAGAAGCAGTAACGCCATGGTTACCTATGTAGACTTTGAAATCAAATTAAACTCTTAGTCATTCCATTATATTCATATTTGGATAAATATGCTTGAACAAGAAATAATTCATTCATTCCTTCCAGCGTTAGGTTTAATAGTGCCACTAATTCTATTAAAAGAACATGCTAATGATAGAAAAAAGTTTATCAAAAATTATTATTCCTAGTACTAAATAGCAAAAAGGTTGATGTGTGGTTAAATCCCCAAAACATTTCAAAAGACATCATTTAAAAGGTTGATAACTATATACAGATTCTGATATTTTCAATAATTGATAGATTATTTTCCTATTAGTCTTGAAGCAACATTTTGCCTAATACTTTTAGAGCATTGAAATAGTCATAGTCAGTAATTTAATTGTGAATGGATATTTGATTTAATTGCTTAATATTGATTCAATAAATAGATTAATTATTTAAATTATTTCATTTGTAGGAAGATTTTACTTAGACCTGAAAGAGTTGGGATGGTACAATGATTAGCATTTAAAGAGTTAAGAAAACAAAAGGATTAAAATTAAAAGAGAAACAAAAGAAAGTTTGAGATAATTTTAGTTTTAACTTGGTTTACTCCTAAGTTGAGAATGAAAAATAAGAAAGTTTTATGGCTCAGCTTTCAGAAGTTGATCAAATTTTCTTGGCTAAGATTTCCAGATGTCCGGATGACATAATTGTCTGAAGTTCCTAATTTCCTGAGTACATTATCACTTTCTATCTATATTTAACTGCCAACAGGTAACCTGTTAGATGAATTGGTGAATGTATCTAGAAATGGTCAAAGTTAAATGATAGAAGTCTTAATGATGAAGTACATGGAATACTTTTATTCAATTAACTTTAGTCACACAAATAGTTTTAATTTTCTTGTAAATTCTATTTTTAAAGTAAACATTTTTTAATGTATACTAGGTAAAGAGAAAATTTAATTGGACACAAATTATTTAGAGTTTTTAAAAATAACTTTGAGAAAACAATTTTTTAAAAAGAAATTTAGAAATATAAATAATTTTCTTTTTACTTATTTAGTAAATTATAATACACATCTCCAAAAAACTGCATAGAAAAAACATATCTATCTCTCCATCATACAAGCACACACAGGTTATCATGGTTTTAACTAAACCAGCTTAACAAAAAAATGCAATTTGACAAAATGTCATATTTATGTGTTCTTTGACAGTTTGTATAACTATTTCACCCATGATCCATGCAGTGGTAAGTTCCTTTTTTATTAAAGAGTTGTATCTAGGATTTGGAATCAGTATTGTCTATCACCTAAATGAGTAACTGTTCAAATTTAGAAGGAAAGAAATGATGAGAAGGAGGAAGTGGCTCAACAGATTAATAGAATAGCAAACCCTAAGTTGAGTTTGTTAGATAAATCTAATCATATTCTGAACTATTATTTTAATTTATTTTCTGAAGTGAAAACAGTGGGTCATGACTGGTTAAGATCTTAATTTTTTTAACAATGCACTTCAAACTGATTACAAATTTCAAAAATGTATACATTTATAAGCTTATAATAGATACAAGGATTTGTTGGATGTAAAACATCAAGGGCACACAGAACTTTAAGGCTCTTATACCTGCTACAGAAAAGAAATATTTGAACAACCATTTTGAAGAAAAGAAGTAAATAATAGCTGAAGTGAATTTTAAAATTGGCAAAATGAACAGCACATTTTAAACGAATCACTTCAAAGTGGTAGAAAATTAATATTTTGGACATATTACAGCATAAACATAAATATGACAGCTGTTAAGAAACTTGGGCATCAGAAAGGAGGTTTTTATCAGCTATACACAAACCTACAATTCATGTGAAGAGCAAAAAAAGAAAAAAAAGAGTTTGTAGTAGAACTTAAAAAATTACGGCTGGATTTTGGATAAATATGGATGCTTTTAGTTGAATACTGTAACCTTGTAGAGATGAAAAAAGAGGAAATAATTGAGAAAACTGTTATTTATTTCAAAAGATAAATCTTTAAATTGGTTTCATTTGGTAATGGGTTCTTATACATGATACATAAGTGATGAAAACTGGCAACATTTCATAGAATATAATACCAAATATGATTTTTGAGCAATTATGGTTTAAACACAAGAAAAAGATAAAGAACAAGATAAGATAAAAAGAAAAACAAAATAAAAAACAATGACAAGTCAATAATAAAGTCAAACACGTTAAAAACCCAATTCAATGACAAAAGGAAGATATTTTTAATCTGACTATCAAACAAAGAGGAAAGAGAAATGGAAGCCCTCCTCTGTCCTAAAAGGACAGCCAAGCATACATAAATATAAGGAGAGGTCATATATATATAGTGTGGACAAAAAATGGGAAACATCAAATAAGTAAATAAAAAAGTCTTGTAATTTCATTGTCTTATCATCTAATCTTTGAATTCATTTTCAGTATCTTCAGTAAAATAAATATAAACACACACACACACACACACACATCATGTAAATAAAATAAGTTTTGTTCTCAACTGGTATATAGACCAAGTCTTCAATCAGATTATTATTGCTTATTTTTAACTCAAATATTTTTAGGCCAAACAAGGTTTACATACCCAAAACATTTTATAGCTCACAGCATTACTTTAATAAAATCAATGACTATATCCTAAAATCATAATTCTAGCCATTGTGAACTAAATATGGAGGTTTCATGTCTAGTCAATACTGAGACATATCTTTTCTGTAATGGCAGAAATTTCAAGAATATAAGCACATCAAGGTTTCTTCCTCTTCAATCAAATGATTTGTATAATAAAACTATACTCTAGTCATTACTTTTTTATATTCTAAGATCTTCATTTCCCTCAAAAAATTTTGTCTTTCCTATAAGTTCATCAGAAAGGGCATCCTGATTTGCTTCGTTATAAAATTCCAAGAATCAAAACTGTTGAAATAAATTTTTATCTAAAGATATGAGTTATCGAGATAATACAATAACTTATTCATTTATCAAATACTTACTGCATACTTCTCCTCTATCAGAAACTAATTCAAATTGAACCAACACTTTTTGAATTTATAAAATGAAATCCAAAAAAAATCTTTTTAAGTGCAATATCTTGAATCTTTTGTTCATTGTGCCAGATCTAAAAAACCCAAAAAATCCATAGAAAATTCCCAGAAAACAAAAACTAAAAAATTTATTTTATTGATAGATAATATTACCTCATAAACTTAAGTATATTGTTTTTGTTTTTTAATTAAACCATTCAGCCATAATACCATAAACAGTATATCACAACCTATTGAATAAGTATTAGATAAAACAGTTTCAAAATTCAAAATTCTTTCTTAGATACAAGTAAAGGTCAAATTTATTTCCAAGACTGCAATATTTCCCATATTCAGGATATATCCAGATATTCCAGAATAAGAGGGAGAGAAAGAAAGCGAGAAAGATAGGACAAAGTAATAATTTTTTTAGAAGTATATTGGTGCATATAATTTGTTCACATTCTGAAGAATTTCGAGCAGGAGTGAACTGAGCCACAGGTCCAATCAGATCCTGATTAGAGGGCCTGGAACTGCAAGAGGGCCCACCTGACTAGAGACGTTCTGTGTGTGTTTCTCATGGCTGAGCAGACAATCAAGCTAGACCCAAGTATGAGCAGATTTGTGATCGTGCAAAGATGAAAATTTGAGAAGACAAAGTATTTTTACTGAAAATTGGGGTATAGAAACGAAGTGAGTAAATAGTCGGAATTGAACTTGATATTAGAATTGTTAATCAAAATTTTCCTGGAATCGGAAAAAATTAAGAATCATTCTTACACTAACCTTAAACACAGTAGTGTTGGAATATATTTTTATAGTCTATATAGGTCACCCCCTCAGCTAGAATTTAAAATAAAAAGTTTTAATTTTTGTTTATTAAAAAGAAAAAAGTATAATAAATTAATTTTTATTATCAAAAAAGAAAAGTATAATAAAATTAGTGATGTACAAAATAGTATAATTTCCGTAAGGAATGGAGAGACACTTTTCTAGCATAAATAGAAGCACTCTCTCAGGTGGCCAGGGTCCGAGCATTAAGAATTTATGTATAATGTATTGACTTCTTTAAAAATTGAGAATACTGTTGGAATTCAGGGAAGAAAGGTTTGTGTATTTCTGCCAAGTAAAAAATTCAGAATTGTTGGAAACCTAAATCATGTTAAGATTATATGCAGTCTATTTTATACATAAACTAATTGGCTATACTATTTATTTGATGAAGGTATGTTGCTTAAATATAGAGATTTTGAATATGTATATTATAAATGAATATATATGCGACTTTGTTGATATTAAGCCTTCATACATATGTACTTAGGAAGATAGCTTGATTTTTATCTTAAATGTTCCACCTACATATATAATATAAAAATGTGTCACTCGAAAGATTATTTTCATTTACTTTCCCATTGGCAAAGTAGATTAAAGAATTTCATCAAAAACAAACAAGAAATGGTTTATTTTCCTTTTTTCCTTTATTTTAGAAATTCTAGTAATTGTTTTGGCATGTTTTTATTCGCTTACAATTCAGTGATGGAATTAAACAAAAAAACACTACTCCATGAAGAATTGGAAGCAATTTCCCAACCATGGAATAGAACTTTTTTGTTTGTTCATTTTTCATGCAATGAAATCTGATTAGAGCAAAATACTAAATAGGCTTAATGTGTGTATATATATATATATTTATATATATATATATATATACATACACACACACAAACATATATATATTTATATAAATACACACACACACACACACACATATATATATACATACACACACACACACACATATATATATATATATATATATATAAATACACACACAGACATATATATTTATGTATGTATATATACAGATATACACATACACACACACACACATATATATAAGTGTATATATATGTATGTTTGTAAGTATGCATGCACAGAAACCTTTATAATATCAGAACATTGCAAAAGCTAATTGCTACCTGTATTTTTTCGTTTAGAGAGAATACCTCTGTTATCGACAATAGCATTTTTCTTTTTCTTTGTTTTTTCACTTTCGATAATGAGCAAATAATTTTTCTTTTCTTTTCTCTGTGGTTAGCGGCATATTCTGGCGTTGTCCGTGCAACTTAGAAAAATTTAGGTATGGCCCGAAAATGAAAAAAAAACCTCAAAAAAACAAGAACAGCTTATTGACACACCATCTCTCTTTTTCTATTAATTTTCATGATTCAGCACGTAAAATGCACCCCAAATCCCTCTGCTATGGGTTAAACAGTGCAAATTGTCAGGGTCGTTCTTAAGACCCCCGCAGACCCTGCAATTGCATAGTTGCATTAAGTTCACTCGTGGGTCACAAGGCTCCATGGCTTCACAGATCTTTTGTAATGAAAAATAATTACCAAAATAATTAATTACAAGAGTTAATTAGAAACTCATTATCCCACTCATATGTTGAAATATACATCTATCAAACCATCTTTCTACCTGTGTGTCTTTTTCTCTATAATAATAATAATAATAATAATAATAATAATAATATAAAAAATAATAATTATAATAATAATAATAAATATAATAGCTAGCAGAACCCGTCTTAAATCCACGGTAGTTGATAACTTAAACCTCACATAAGCATAAAACTTTTTATCACATTAACAAACAATGGGCAGCGACGGTGGAGCATTGGTAAAAGCTCGGGCTCTGGAATCGTATAACGCGAGTTCAAACCCCAATCTAAACTGTTGTATTCACTTTAGCTACCTCAGGCAGATGGGGCTCGTTAACTCAGGAGAGCAGCTCATCTAGGTAAAGCGTAACATCGAATATAAAAAGCCCGGGTAAGAGCACGTAAAAATGGCCTTGTTTCAAACTTGGGTTGATCCTCACCAAGTAAATTTAAATATAATAAACAAACAATGAGAACTTCCTTCCATATAAAAACCCAAGGCTTATTAATTCAGATAAAAAAGCAAATTTAAAACAGAAACATTAAATGTAACGGAACCAGAAAATGGCATCCATCTTTTATGGAATGTACTCATTATCCAATCAAAAGTTTGTAAGGGAATGACGTCATGATAACCAACGAAGTTTTTATCGTATTAGTATATATATAGTAGTCGTCGGCACCCGCTCGTATCCGAGCATTGCGTTCCGTCGTCAGTGGGAGTTGATGACAGAATGCCAGTCGCTGAAGTATTTTGTTTTAGGTGGTCATGGCTGCGCGACTGCCACGCACACACACTTGGCCTACGATCGTTTCATTGCGGCTCAAAACAGATGAGACAAGCAGCTTCCCTAAAGTAAGTTGAATCGGGCTGCCGGGTTCTTAGTCTATCAAGACCTGCCTTGTCACCTGCCCGAAGAGGTATGATATTTACTCGGTGAGCACCAATCCAAGTGTGGCACAAGGCCATTTTTACGTGCTCTTACTCGGGATTTTTACATTCAGTGTTACCCTTCACCTAGATGAACTGCTCTACTGAGTTAACGAGCCCCATCTGCTCGAGGCTGCTAAAATGAAAGTTTTGTTTTGACTGGGATTTGAACTCGCGTAATACGATTCCAGAACCCGAAATTTTACCAATGCTCCACCGTTACTGCCCTTTCTATTTACCGATATAAACCAAATCAAAGTTGATATGCCGTTAAGAGAATCAATTTTTATCTTACCAACTGAAGGAAATTATTCATACCAAGACATAAGCTGAATGACGTTTTCTTTTTTTTTTTTGGAGGGAGGGCTACACTCCCGGAAGCACCACTGGAAGGAACGGAGGTCAAAAACACGTCCATAAGAAGAGCCAAATAATGTGGGAGTTTTTTTTTTATATATCGTGATGAAACAGAACCCTAACCCCGGATGTAGCATTCATAATGTCTCTTCTTCGACCCATTTATTTCTTATTCCTAAAAGGAAATGATAACAACCTATTTAGACCGACTTGTCACCGGACAGTGTCGATTCTTTACTTATAATTTCGGAGCGGTAGACGTGGTCCAGTGAATGGACAATCAGACTTCGGAACCGTCGTGAGCAGGTTTGAATCTAAGTTCTTTCGTCTACGTCTGGGATGTCCAAAGTCCGGCCCGTGGGCCAAATTCGTCCCGCCTGGTAATTTTTTGTGGCCTCAGCTGCATTTTGAATAACAATCGATCGTAGATAAACAGTAAGAAAAAACGGACTTATTCTTGCTTTCAGTATGATTTTAAAATATAACGTGAAAAGCGGTATACAGTTTGTCTAATAATGGCTCTGAGTGTCTACTTGCTAATTTTGATAAGTTAGGTTTCAAAGGGTTAAATATTTTCTTAACTAATGGAACTTGTGTTATGTATTTCGTTTAATTAAAATATTCACTCTTTGACCAGCGGTATATGGTTTGTCGGCCCACAACATGCTGGATGAAAGTTCCTGTGGCCATTGGGCTGTAAATTTTTAAGATCCCTGGTCTGTGAGAGTCAGAAAAATGATTTAAATTTACCAGATTTAGTTTTTCATAAATTTATTCTCCATAATGAAAAACTTGTTTTAAAATTCATAATTTCTTTAAACCAACATGGCCCTGATATGTTACACTAATGGCTCTGAGTGACTACTTGGTAATTTTTAAGAGGTCAGACTCCAAAAGATAAATATTAAATGACCTAAAAAGAATAAAGCTTATTTAAGAAACTAAGCTCTTATTAACATTATCTATAAGTTTTGTTAAAATCTCTAATTTCTTTAAAATAAAATAGAAAATATGGATTTTCATTCCTATGCTACCAATCTAAAGATCTAAAAGACTTATTCAACAATACCGACCCTAACAAAATCTTACAATTTTTGAAAGAAATAAGACTATATAACAAAATTTAAACTTTTTCTCATTTAAAAACAAATTCAATTCGATCAAAATACTACCAATCTAATGATCTAAAAGACTTATTCAACAATGCCGACCCTCACAAAATCTTACAATTATTGAAAGAAATAAGAATATATAACAAAATTTAAACTTTCCTATTTCATAGAAACCCCTATTAGCTTCATCATTAACCAAAGGAATTAGAAAATTAAACGTCATTAGTTTTTCTGCAACTAACACCTAGAAAATCATTCTAAGTTATTTATACAAACCAATTTAGTTGTGAACACCGAAGAAGTATAAACATTCACATGTCCAGCGAGTTTAAATAAATATACGATCTTGTCTTAATGGAAGGAATATGTCTGGTCACACCTTTTCGATAATGGTCAGTTCAAACTAAAGAAAAA
>JAUZSX010338965.1:0-10655 GCA_034780655.1 Idiosepius hallami
TAACGGCGGATACTGAAGAAGAGAGATTTTTTCTACTCGTGTTATTTTGAAAGTGCCCATCTTTCTGAAGTAATCAGCAGGGGCTATGCATGACGCTATAATTAAATAACTAGTAGACATACGATCCCACTTCCATATATATATATATATAATGAACCATACTGTCGGAAATATAATTCCATTAATAATATATATAAAGTAAATTGGCAATTAGTTAACAGCTGATTTTTACCTGTATCTTCAGGTAGGCACTGATAAAAATAGATGCTGAAGATGGAATAAATTAATAATAAACAGTACAAGATGGTAAAATTGATTGAACAAGTCGGTTTTATCAAAATAAGATTTTTATTTTAAAAGTGAGAATTTGATTCTGATTATAAATGGTAATTTAAATCAGTGATCCTCAAGGAATAAGTTTCATACACAAACCTTTTTTTCATGTGAACATAGACAGTATGACTGAGGTTTGAACTTGGCTCAAAGAGCCATTAAGGCTAGACAGACTCAACAGTACAGTCAAGTCATGTTTGAGACACCAGTTTAGATCACCAAAGTTAAGCAATATAGAGCCTGTTCAGTACTAAGATGGGTGACCACTTATGAATATTAGAAACTGTACAAGGCATTTTGGCAGTTCGCGGTATGATCAGTTGAACCAATTATATATTTGAACTAAAGGCCTTTTCCCTCCCCAACCCCCTCCCTCACACTGACTGACCATGCTAAAAAAACATCTTTACTTAGTTACCCCCTAGGGTGAGGACTGGGTGTCTCAGTTTAATCTGAAATTGCCCCAAACTCTATAACAACAGTAGGACCAATCCAACCCCAAATGGGTGAGGAGAGGTCTTCCTGCTCAACAACAATGAAACTCTATGAGAACAGAAAGACTCATCCAAGTCCGAACGGGTGAAGAAAGGTCTTCCTGCTCAACAACAACATTTAAGATTGTGAAAAACTCTATAAGAACAGGAAGACTCATCCAAGTCCGAACGGGTGAAGAAAGGTCTTCCTGCTCAACAACAGACCCAAAAGCTAATCCTCTTTCCTCTCGCATATCCTTGTGTCTTTTAGTCTAGTTTTAGACTTGAAAACTGTTTTTTTTTTGTAGAATTAGGGCACAGACTTGTTTTGTTGTGTGGTTTTTTTTTAGGTTGATGGGAACCTGACCACCTTACAAACACAAATGTGATTTTAAGCGAGTTTGTCAAAGACACACCCAATCTCTAATGTGGCTTTTTTAGAGATACACTGGAAAACATTTTTGACTGTTGGGACTTTGGTAGGGCTTTTTTTGTTTGTTTTATTTAACATAAAGGTGGTATTTTTGATTGGATTGAATTTTCACTGCTTTCTTAATTATTGTGATAATTTTCTATTCTTCAGTGGTTAATTCTAAGTGTTTAGCTACTAAATAAAAGTTCTTTGAAATGGTGTATTTATCTTTATTTATCTAGCTGTCATATATATATATATATATATATTATATATATATATATATCTAGCTGTCTAAGTTTTTTTTATCTCTCTTTTTCTCTCATCTATCTATCTATATCCTTCGCTTTCTTCATTCAGCTCTCTAAGGTATTTTAATCTCTGTCTCTCTCTCTCCGTCTCTCTCCCTCTATCTAAGGTCTATTTATCTCTCTATCTCTTTATCTAAAATCTATTTATATCTCTCTCTCTCTCTATATAAAATATATTTATCTCTCCCTCTCAAAAATCTATTTATTTTTCTCTCTCTCTCTCTCTCTCTTAGTTATATCTCTCTCTCTCTCTCTCTCTCTCTCTATATATATATATATATATATATATATATATATATATCTAAGGTCTATTTATCTATCTCTCTCTCTCTCTCTCAGGTCTATTTATCTCTCTCTCTTCATCCACCCACCCATCCATTTCTCTATCTAAGGTGTTTTTATCTCTCTCTCATCTATCCATATAAAGTCCATGTATCAAAGTTATTTGCATTAAATCTTTTGTAATAAAAAACTTTCCCTTTTAAAGGTTAATTTTTGGCACCAAATCTTTGGTTTAAAGTAAGACTTTACACTCTCTTAGTAAAGGTCAGAAATTCCACACGCACCACCCGAAAAAAGAAACAAAATAAAAACAATTCAGAATTTGATTAAAAATGAATTAAGAATTTGACTAAAAATAGATTAACAATTCAATTAAAAAATGAATTAAGAAATTATTTCACAAATGCATCTTTCGTGTATAACCATCAAAATTAAAATGAATGTTGCATTTTTTTCCAAAATCAAAACAACAATAATAAGCTTCCAAAATTACGAATTTTGACTAACTTTGACAATAATTCTTCAATATTGATTTCTATTTAGACTGTCATTTACTGAAGCTTCTGTGTTGAAATATGTAACGCTGTTTTATGACTAAATCTTCATTCTAATATTTTTTAAAAGTTTTTTTATCCATATTTATAACTCTATTTTGACATGATTTTCATTTACTTTTTTTATTTATTGATTTCATTATTATTAAACATATTCTATCTAAAAACTGTGATGTCTTCCTTAAATTTATGACTTTGTGAAATTTCTGACTTTGGTACCATAGGATCAAAAATTCACATTGTGTTATCAAAATTAAATAAAATAATTCATAAAGAAATGAGACTGTAAACACAAAAATTATACAAGAAAAAACTAGTTTTATTTATCTTGATCAACTGTTATCATTATTAGTAAACAGAAAAGTACACTTTAATTTTCCCTTTGCTTAGGGATAATGAATGTTTGTTGTAGAAAATTCAAGTTAGCTAATAACTATTAAACCCAAGTTTGTCTGTTGGGTGATGACTTGTTCTTTCTGCAGTGTCGTAAACTTTTATCTTTGTTTATTGTTTTACATCATTTTATATTTACCTGTGCCAAATTTTCTCGAATTACAAATGTGCCCGAATATTCTGAAGTTTATGATGGGTTCATGCTTACCGATATTGAGTTCCACATGATTTAAAAACGGCCTTGAGATTTTCTTCAAGTTCTGCAACATTCAGTCAAGTTCTTTAGGCCACATGATTTCTGATTCATTCATAAATTTGATGATTCATAAAAGGATCTTTGTGTTGTATCATTATTCACACCACTTACCCAAAAATGAATGACAGTTAATTCTAAACCATTATTCATCCTTAAGAAATTGGCCATTTAATACAAGAAAGCTGTTGCCTCTCTCCTCATTATTATACAATTTGATACATCTTTTTTTTATACTGTAAAGCTTTGGAGAATTCTAAATAATATATTTATATTTACTTAATGAACAGCAGCACCAACAAAGTTTGGTACAAGGCCATTTTTAAGGTGAATGCAATGGTTTTGACTAGGATTTGAACTCTCGTACTACAATTCCAGATCCCAAGCTTTTATCAATGCTCCAACTTTGCTGTCCAAAAGATTATATTTACTTGGTGAGCAGCACCAACCAAGTTTGGCACAAGGCCATTTTTTAAGGTGAATGCAATGGTTTTGATTGGGATTGGAACCCGCATACTACGATTCTAGAGCCCAAGGTTTAACCAATGCTCTAACTTTGCTGCTCAAATGTATATATATATATATATATATATATATATATATATATATATTAGTACAAATGAGTATGATAATAAATTCCTGGTTAATCCTGATAATTGTTTTGCTAATTTTTTTTTTGTTTTGTTTTCACAAAACCTGCAGAACCACCCCTAGGGAAACTTTCACCCCACCCCAAGGATTTTCAGGGTTTTTTGTTTTTTTTAAAGGGGGGGGAGGGTAACTTAAGCACAGCCTTGTCACTAATATGCTACAGGATTCACTATAAAAGAACAGAATGGAAAACAAGATGGAAGTAGTTAAAAAGAATAGATTGGATCGAGATTTAAAAAGGGAGGGGGGGCATGGATATCTGAAAGGGTAAAAACAGAATTATTTCAATTTGCAAGCAGCAGCAGCAGCAACAACAACAACACCTTAAGAAAAAAAAAAGTTCTTGATTAGAGTTAACCCCCTAGGGTGAGGACTTGGAGTTTCAGAATACTCTGAGATAGCAAAATCTCTATAACAACAGAAAGACTAATCCCAGCCCGAATAAGCTGAGGAGAGGTCTTTCTGTTCAACAACAACGATAACAAAAGGTGGTGATAGCAACAGCAGCAGCAGTGGTGGTGGCGGTGGCAGTGATGGTGATAGCAACAGCCAGTAAATAAGTTAATAAGTTAGAATTAAGTTAAATTAATAAATTTAGGGTTTAAGTAAAATTTCTTTCTTTTTACGATTGGGAAGCAAGGCAGCATAATAGAAAATAACTAAAAAAAAAAAATTAAACCCGTTAAAATTTTAAATAATTGTTAATCTTAGAACTATTAGTAATAGAGAAATAATGTTAGATTCCTAATTATTAAGGCTGTGACAAGAATAATCTTTAATAAAAGCATATTGTTACAGCTACTAATAAGTAAAGAATTAAAAACGCAAAATAGCTAAGTCTGTTACAAGAATAAAAGCATATTATTATAGTCCTAATAAAAGTAAAGAATTAAAAGAAATGGTAAAATCACAAGATAGTCAAGTCTGTGTCAAGAATAATCCTTAATGAAAGCATTATATCACGTCCCTAATATAAGTAAAGAATTAAAAGAAAAAAATGGTAAAATTGCAAAATAGTCAAATCTATGACAAGAACAATTTTTAATAAAACCATATTATCACAGCCTTAATTATTAGTTTATATAAATAATAATGATATCTAATATATCAAAATAGAACTAGAAATAAATATTTCTTAGTCGCAATCAAAAACTTAGTTCTTAAATCTACACTTATTATTTAACTCTTTTACATACACAACATAACTTATTTTGTTTGTTTTAAGCCTCTTGATTCAATGGGGAACATAGAGCCACAACTGGACTCCATCCTTCAAATGCTGTCGTTGCAGTTTCTGCAACTTTGTCCTTTTACAGAATTGTTATTTTAGCCTTATTCTAACACCCCAACCTGGAGGACCAAGTGCTATAAGCTAATTTGCAAGCTTCTGAAAAAGATCATTAATTTCAAATTAAAGGCCTCCATGATTAAAGCCTTGGATCAAACATTAGAATATATGCAATTCTATTAATACATTGGGGATAAAACTTAAGTTTGAGATAACAAAATAGTGTATAGATTTCTAATACTATTATATAATAATAATAATAATAATAACATTATATCATAATAAATAAATAAAAATAACATTTTTTAATAGGCTTGATTACAGCTGAAGCAAGCAGTGAATTTTTTTTTTTTTTAATTTAAAATAATTCTTTAAAAAATAGTATAAAGTTGAATACTGATCCTGTTCAGTGGTGTAGCTAAGGGATATTGAGGGAGGTTCAATCCTAAGTGACAGCAACAAAGGGGTAACACAATGTCATCACAACAAATTTTTTCAGCAAGGCTAAGGTTCAAAAATAGGATTCATTTTTCATAAATCATTATGCACTTATATTGTGGCATAAGAGGGCTTTAGTCTGAAGAAAAATCTAGTTTTATAAGATTTTGTCAAAGTTTTTCTTAATTCTATTTTTTCTATTATCTGTTCCCCCCCAAAAAAAAAATGCCCCCCTGGCATGTGGACCCCCACCTCTTTACCCCCTCCCTTCCCTTGCTACGCCACTGAAAGAAATGCTTCTTTTTTTTGGGGGGGGGTTTAGGCAGAGCAACTTGAAAAGTTTTACAAGCTAAAAATAGCAATAAAAATGTTACCTCTTTTTTTTTTTTTCATTTTGAACCATAAAACACTTAAAAGCCTTTCAGTAAATTCATGTAAATTGTGGACAACATTTTTTTTTTCTTACAAACATTAAATTTGTAATAAATTGTAGGCCCACAAGTATTTATCATTGATTGATTTGTTTTGCGACATATAAACCTTTTTGGTCATTTAATGCCGAGAACAATCATTTTGATCAAGCATCTTTTTATTGTCATAACTTTGTTTTACATAAGATGTATTATTTAATCCATATCTGGAAGGAATACGGAAATTCACACCTTTCCAAAGGGGATTAGCCCAAATTTGAAAGTAAAAGAATGTCAGGGATTTGAACTTCCCATTCCAAAGTCTGAGTTCTAATCCACTTTCCCAAGTGGACTTTCCCAAGATATTTATTCTAGATTTTTCATTCTGTAACCTACACAGGGTGGAAAAATAAAATTCGGCAAATGAATCGTAATATACCCTGAAGATCATACTATTTTTGTCCAAATGCAGATGTTGCACATTTTTTTAAAATGATTTTAACAACATAATCTTTTATAAAACCATCATTGATGCAGTAAATATTATGAATAAAAAGCTAAATTGTAATTGGTCATATTTTGAGACAAAGCTCGTTAAAATTTCAGCCTTCAATTTGAAGATTAAGATTTAAATAACAAACTAATTAATGCAACTAAATTTTTTCATGATTTTATAAACAATATTTTTTTTTAAATCTCTCTCACAACTTTTACAATCCAATAAAAGTGATTTTTATAAACAATAAAAAAACGTTGCTATTAGCAATAGTAAACTTGAAAATAAAGATAGCTGTTTTATTTGGAATGGGATGATTCAGCGTGGCTCTTTTGGCGTGGCCTTTTTGCTCGAGTTTAAATTTAAAACATTTTGAAAATTGCCATATTTAAATTTAATTTGTTTTTTGTTTAAATTCGGTTATTTTTTCATTAAATAATTTTTATTCCAATTTCATGAAAAGAAAAAAATATCTTAGTTTGCTGAATTGATTTTAAAAATGTAAACAAAACTTTGACTATACACTGAATTGTCCTGACGCCATAAAGGGTCACACCAAATCATACCAAACCCATTTTATTTGTATGCCACGTTTACATTTATTTGTTTAAAATTTATCCTCCTGTTTTTTTTGTTGTTGTTTTATCTAAAGATAAAATTTTGATGCAGGGGTCTATATAAACAAGAATTATTTTTGTCTAAACAATCATTTTTTTAAATTAGATTATTTCTTTTATTTAGCCATTCTAGTGTAATCATTTGTATTTATTAACCTTATTTAACTTTTAATACAAAATTTACTGGTTTTTTTTTTAGTTGACTAACAATTCTATACAGTCATTTTTGATAGCACAGGCATCCTAGTTCTTTATTAAATACAATATTAATAAGCCTAAAAGTATTTGGTGAACATAAAGAGCCATTTAAAGTATAGGCTAGAAATCAGACTGGCATTGCCTTTGTGTGAAAAACTAAACAAACAAATTTGCTGACTATCTTTCTAAATAGTTTTTAGTGCAAGTCAGATCACATTTTGAAAACAACAAGATATATTAATTTTTTTTAATACTTTTTAAAATTTGTTTATTATCATTTTCATTTTTGAAAGATACCTTACCCAACACAAGTTTTTTTAATACAGAGACACTCTTGGCTACTTTAAGTAGTACATAAGTATCTGAGTCTCAAATATTTAAGATTCCACCTAAAGAAAAGAAAAATCCACAGGAAAAGCATTAATTATTTTTTAAACGTTTCTTTTCAGAACATGAAAAGATTAGAGAGCCAGAAATATTTCTTCCAAAGAGAAAATTAGTTTTTAGTGTATTTAGCCATAATTTTATTTGTTATAATGTTTTTTTTTTTTAATGAGAACTTTAATCCTTTTTTATTTAAGATTTTATTTTTCATTGTTTCTTATTTTTGAACAAGGGCCTTTGTCTTAGGGTCTAGTGTTCTTATGTTCATTTATTATACCAGTTTTGTTAAAGAGAACTTAAATCCTCTTTTTTAGGATTTTATTTTCCATTTTTTCTTGTTTATGGAAAAGAAAATAAAAAAAAAACAATATTAAAGTTCTCTTTAACAAAAACTGTATAATGAATAAAATCTATTGTATTTTGTCAGTTTTTATTTCTATTAAAAATTAAAACCTTATGATAGTTTTTTTTCTGTTCAATAAGTAAGTTGTTAGATATTAAAGAAAAGAGGCATAATTTTATTTTACTAGTGGTACTAGATTAAATATGGTTTAACTGAAACCAAACATTAAGAATCAACAAAGATATCTTTTTGTTAAAAAATGATAGTTCTGATTGAGTGTTTGTTTCGTTTTATGGCATATCAACCGTTTTATGTCATTTTATGCAGAGAACAATCATTTCTTGATAGATGTTTTTGTCCAAACATAGTTTGTTTAATAACACAATATGAACTATTTAATCCATAGCTGGAGGAATGTGTGGGGATTTTAAGTCAGAAGAATAAATTACTACAAACATTTAAAAGAAAGTGTTTTTTTTAAAAGAATGCTTCAATATTAAAGAGACATCAGAATAAAATTAATAAGTATTTGTAAACAAAGGTATTTTTTTTAAATTCTATTGAAACCTATCAAGGAAATATTGCTGATATCACCAATATAATTTAGATTATTAGATGGCTTGTTTGTTTGTGTTTAATGACCTATCAAACTCTAATAGATTGTTTAATGCCAAAGGCGATTAATGATTATTAGTAAACAATTGTTAGGATGGTTAATAATACAAAGAATTAAAAGCATGGAGAATAAAAAAAAAAGTATAGTTAATAGTTGTAGAAAAGTTTTTTTTCTCATACAAAAACGAAGATCAAAGTAGGTAAAGATAAAAATGGTAATTTGATAATTTGAAAAAAAAAAAGAGTTGAGGAGGGGAAAAAAAGAAGAATGAACTCAACTGAGAATTATTTGAGTTAAGATCAAGCAAGGTTTATTTTCTTTCAACAGGTATTAAAACGAGTTTGTTCCAAATCAAGTATATATTGGTTGGTGAACAGAAAGGATATCACCATTTAGTTGAACTATTCCCAAGACTAAATACAGGGAAGAAGCTCAATTTGAAGATTGTCTTGGTAGTTGTTTCTTTTTTGGTTTTCTTTTTCTTATTTTGAAAGGTAAAAATATAACATTACAATTATATAAAAAGAAGAATTATTTGGTCAATGTTCAAAATCAGTAGAGTGTAAAAAGGATAATCATATATACAGTATGAGAATAAAGAATAGCCAAATTGCAACTCATACTAACGAATAAGAATGATAATAGATAAATAAATAAGAGAATAGAACGAAACTTTATAAGTGAAAAAGCCTTTGTTTATGCTTTATCTTAGAAAACTAAGATCACAAAAATGCAAAATAAAGGCATATTTTCTTGTTATTTAGAAATTAAATACAAAGATTTTTGTTAAAATTCAAATCATTAAAGATTGGTTTTTGAACAAAGTTTTATCTAAATTCAAATACTTGATTCAATAAATCTCTTTGTAACTGATTTTTAGTGCAATTTACTGTATGTGTTGGCATATTGACCCCTGCAGGCTTAGCCAGCTCAACCACTGAAAACATACAATTCTGATGCAAGCCGTATGGGAATTTGAACTTCACAAGTCCCCAGCGCATGTATTGATACCTGTCTAAACATAGACTAAGGATGCATCTACCCACCCAGTGGTTTAACCATGCTCTAAGATACTAACCTGAGTATTTCCCACCCCGGCACAAGATATGATCGTTTGCATTTTTAAATAGTCACCTATCTAACTACTGACCGGCTCGTCATTGTTTAACTTCAGTAATCTGATAGGTACTAGTGTCTCCAATGTGACTTAACAATATACACAGTCAATATATGATTTACTGCTATGCTTTATTTAAAAATAAATACATAAGTACTAATGGAAATTATTAAAATTGTTATTGCTAGAAAAGGATGTAAATATTTTAAGGCGTTTATCATATAAAATCTTAAAATTTCGGGCACATTTATATCAAAATATTTTCAAAGCTGGCAAAATGTAAAACGAAAAAAAATACAAACAGAAAAATCAAGCTTACAGCAAAATTAAAACAAAACTCTTAGAATACTACTAAGGCTACTTCAAAAATCAAATAAAACAAAAATCTATCAAATAAATAGCACTATACATATTTGATTTGAAATTGAATATTTTGAAGAAATAAAAAGCTATCAAAAAGTTAATTAAATTTTCATTCATGAAACTTTACAAATCTTATAAGTAATTCCAAAAGAAAATATTAGGTCGTCCCAAAAGTTTTAGGAAGAAGCGTGTCAAGAATATTTTTGATTTGAAACCGGCTGAATGGTACTTTTACCAGATCTTAAAGCTGGTAGAAAAGTCTTGGAAAATTATGGTCTTTATTTTGAGAAATATTTTTTGTTGCATTTTCTAATTACTTGGAGAGTAAAATTTCAATATGAGTATGAACTTTTGGGACAACCTAACACATGCCTTTATGAAATGAACACTTTAAAATATTAAAATACGCTTTAAATAAAATTTAGTTCTAATCAATGCTGTATGCACATGATATACATTAGCAGTTCAGTTTTTTAATAATTGTTTTGAAACCAGTTTTCTTGTTTGTGCTTTTTTCCTCCATTTTAATATTGTAAAAATTTGAACTTCATCTAAAATTTTAAATTGCTTTGATTCATTATTTTTATTTTTATTTCTGATATAAGGTATTATAATAAAGAATTAAATGTTTATTTCGGACTTTTTTCTCATATTGGTGATTTTATGTTTCTATATACGACGTTTCGGCTTAGTGACCCTCAGGCCTTCTTCAGGTGTTTTAAT
>JAUZSX010338976.1:0-10654 GCA_034780655.1 Idiosepius hallami
CAATTATGTTTAATCAGGCTTGTTTACGAGATGAATTGCTGCCCAAATACACACATATATATATATATATATATATACATATATATATGATTTTGAGTAAATTCTATGGTGCTATTAAACAAGTTTTTGAGTTTTTTGTTTTCATGAACCTTTTATTTAACAATTTATTGCTGTGCAATGCAAAATGTCCTTTGTTTATGAAAATGTCTTTTAAAGGTAACTTTTGAGAACTATTAAATGGAGATATACTCAAGGTATCTACATGCATTATTTTTTATGATAGTAAGTCAAGAAATAATAAAATTGAAATTATTTGACTATTCAGGTTGAGTCTTGTCTTGATAAGAGTTCACTAAGTTGGGCTTCATTTTTTCTACATCTGCATGTCTTTGGTGTTTTCTTAACTTTCAAATCCTCAGACTGACACTGAATATTTTCCTTCAAACCACCAATTATATTGACTTTTAAAGTATTTTTTTTTTCATAAAAATTAGATAAGAAATCATAATTGTTAAATGGAAAAATAATGTTTCATTTAAAAGTGTGGTGGCACTATTGTTGAATTTTTCTGTTTAGCCTTGATGAAAGTTAAATCTAGGGAAAACAAACAACTCTAGGACGACTTGAAAATTCTCCACGAACTGCAACTGTTCTCTTGTTTTCAACAATTTAAAATTGAATATTTTCTGTTAAAATCTTTTTTTTTTACAGAAAATCTGTTTTGTTGTGATTTCAGTATTCAGACTTATTTGTCAATATGTTGATATGGGAATTTTAACTTTATAATACACTTGCTCATAATACATTGATGAATATGATGAAGGTGTTAAAAATGAGTTCTACATTTCAAATGATCAATGGAAAAATGATTTGTTTATATTATTAAATTGCCTTTTGGAAAATGTTAACAAACATGTGAGTGTATGAATTTGTTATATGTTGTTGGTTCAGACTTAGTCAAAGTTAAGGATATTTTTGCCTATTGTATTCCGATTGAACTAATGGCTTCCTACCCAAATGCCCTTTGCCGTTTTAAAAAAAATTCTCAAGATTGATGGATTTTGATCATTCAGTAGAATTTAAAAAAATGAGTGGGGGATTAAGAAATTATTTACAAAATACTGAAATGAATTAGAATTAAATAGCATTAATTTGGGTCTTGTTTAATTGAAAATAATTTCACTTTAAATTGGTATAAATTGGCTGATAATAATTTTTTTGTATCTTTTTTGGTTTCTTAATGTCTATACGTGTGCAAATGAAAATTAAATACTCAAATGGAGAATATAATCCTTTTTATCAAATATCTTAACTAGAAATTATAAAAAGAAATCACTTGAAATGATGACTATAAACACCAGGGAAGACAATATCATCAACAATGTTAATCATTGAACTTGTTATCTATAACATTCCAAATTATTTTTTGGTGGTTAAAGGGAAATATATTTAGCAAAAAGTGGTGCATCTAACTTCTCAAAAGAGAAATTTAGATTTCCATAATATTTTAATCTGTGTAACAAATATTTTTTTATTGAGACATTTTTTTTCATCAGTGTTCCGAGTTTATTCCTACCTTTCTAGGATTAATTCTAAATCTACCTTAGGATAAAAAGACTGTAAGCAGAATCTTAAATCTTTAAAGATATTTTTAGATGAATCAATATATTCCATGATGAAATATTTCTAGTGGATTTTATTAAAAGAGTAATATTGACTTTAAACATCTTGGTGAGAAAGCCAAATTTTGTGTCTATAAAATATATATCTAATTCTTACAATTTTGATTAAAAGATATTAATTATTAGATAATTATAATACCAGTGTGATTATTTATTGTTTAAATATTTGATTAATGTTTGGTATTAATATTAATGCTATCATTTGAAAATAGATATTCTTTTTAAAACTGATATTAATACTTTTTCACTGTAAAATATTATTACATTTTAAAATAACAAGCTTGAATATTGATGACAATCAAAAGTCAAAAAATATTCTTATGAATGAACAAGTTAAAAATAACTTTTAGAAATATCCAAAAATATCTAATGCAATGAAGATAGTAATTGAAAACATAGAATGATATGTGATTAAGATTTGATATTTAATTGTAATTACATTTCATTATTTTTATTATGATGCTGAGAAAATTATTATACGTATTTTTTTTAATATTATAGGTATTTTTCAACGTATTTTATTTTTATTTAGAAAAAATAGAAATGAAAAAAAATTAAGATGTGAATTTTTTAATGAAGTTATAACTATTTTGTGATTATAAATTTTATGAGTTAGTTGCTTTACTATGTATCTTTACATTTAATGATTTTGTAAGTAATGTTTAATTATTTAGGAATACAATGTAATGTACAGATTTTTTTCATTTAGATTAGAATAAGAATTAAGTATTTACTATGCTGTCTATTTAAATAATATAAATAATGCATTGCAAATTTTAAGTTCAAACCATCAATTTTGAAGCTATCAGTATGAAAATGAGAACAACACTCTGTTGATTTGTGTATAAATATTGAATGAATATACCAAATTCACTGGATAATATTTTTTTAATTTTCAAAGAGAAAAAGATATTTCTTAGAAACTTTTAATTTCTAAATTATTTGTGGTTTTATGAGATTTTTTCTTGACTATCATTTAACTTATTTAAAATTTTATGAGCAGAGTTTTTGGGTTCCATCTCAATTCAAACAGGTTACTTAAATTTCTTTTTGAAAATACATAAAAAAAGTTGCATGTAAATTAGTGATTCATAAAGACTTAAATGGATACAGTGTAACTAGTGTATGTATATCTTCTAATTTTATCAGTGAATTAAGAAAACAGTTGTGCAAATTAAAATTAATGAACTTATTTTTGGAAACTTATGATTCTATGAATTTAGAAAGTTCAAGTAGGCCAATGGTTTGTATGATAAGAATAATTCTGGAAAGTTCATTATTAAATAATTAATAAAGAAGTATAAATTAAGATAATAAAAAAATATAAGATAATAAAAAAAAAAAAAAACAGATTTTAACAATTTTGCATTTTATATTTTCTTTTCAGCATTTCAAATTTTTACAAGTCTCCTCTTGAAATTTTAAGCAATTAAAGTTTTAACCAAAAATGTAAAACTAAATTTCTACTAAATGTTTTAGGTTTAAGATATAAATAAAATCAAATAGATAAAAACTATTCGTTCTCTCTTGAGTAAAATTCTAGATATGAAGAATCAAGCAATGAAATTTTTAAAAATTCAATCATCAAAAATACATTGACATTTTGTTAAAAAAAATTATGTCAATAACTTGCTTAAAAATGGATCATAAGCTATTCATATATTTTCAGTATTATATGTTTTTAAGCGAAAATTGACTTATTTTAATTACTGATGCCATCATTAAGCTATTCAAATTTCTAATCCTGCAGAATATTCAACATTGCATTTTGATAACTGAACCCCTATTTGAAACCATGTTTCAATCAACTTTTTTGTATTTTCCAATAACAAAGAATTTGTTTTATCACTCAAACACAACATACAAAAAATAAATCATTGAAATTATTTAACAATAAACATTATGAGTGAATATACTGCACCATAGTTTCTTGCATAATCCCACATTTGAACATTCAAATGACCACGTTTAGACCACATAAAAACTGAAACGTTTAGATCACATAAAAACTGTCTAAATATGAATTACTGAAATGTTTTAAGATTTATTTTTTTAACATTCATATTTATTTCACAAAGTTGTTAAATAGTATAAGAATTTATATTATTGATAAAATAAAAAAAAATTGATTGAACCAAAAATACTGAAATGGGTGTTTATTATAGCTAAACATGTTTAACTAATTCAATTCTAATAATAATTCAGTAAATAAAAAGAAACTTGATTTGTATTGATTGTCTGAATTAAAATATCCAATTGCTATTATCAGATTTTCTTTAACTTTTCTTAATAGATTTGTATAAGAATAACTCAAATTTTATCATAGAAAATGAATGTCATTCAATTTAAAATAAATTCATCCAAATTAAAACATTCAATTTCAAATACCAATGAGTTATCTACATGCCATACATGTTAATTGTTTTATTAAGCACACATCTCAGCAAAAATCTAATTATTTCATTAAAATTTCTTTGAGTATATATATTTCAGTTTTTATTTTTGCATTTGGGAATAATGCAATGGAAATTCACATTAAAAATCATTTAGTAAAATAAATTCAATTGCTTATAACAAAATTAAAATGAAAAGTTTGTGTTAGATTTTCATTGATATAGTATATATATTTATAATATGTAATATATAATTGTATATTTATGGGAGCAGTCTACATTGCCCAGTGGATAGGAACAGACTTTGGAAATGTAGTACATGAGTTTGCATCCAAATCATTCAGTCTATATTGACATGTAGGTTAACCTTTTTGGTCATTTTAATACCTAATACAATTACTTGTGATTTATAAATATTATAAATATTATCGTATATAAACATAGTTTTTTAAATAACAGAAGTTGGACTAATTATATATAGCTGGAGGATAGATGGTGATTTATACCTTTCTCAAGGGTATTAGACGACATGTCTATGTAGACTGAATGATTTGGATGCAAACTCATGTACTACAGTTCCAAAGTCTGTTCCCATCCACTGGGCCATGTCGACTGCCCCCATAGATATTCAATTATACACTATTATACACTAAAACAAAGTATATCTAGCAGAGCAAAGTATATCTATAAACAAAACAAAGTATATCTATAAACAAAACAAAGTATATCTATAAACAAAACAAAGTATATCTATGAACAAAACAAAGTATATCTATGAACAAAACAAAGTATATCTATAAACAAAACCTATATGTAAATAAGCTAGTGTTAAATTAATTGAAAGAAAAGACTTAAGTTCTTAATTTTTATACGGATTAACATTGAAGGTAAAAACTTGGTTCAATCTGATGTTTAGTTGAATTTCAAATTAGAAGTAAAAATGATTTTTTCAGATCCCCCTTTTCAGATTAGACCAAGATCTCTGGACGGATAGTTGAAACATGCCCAGTGCAGACATGCTTAGGCACTCCTTTTCAGTTTTATACTGACAAATCAGAATTGACCATTGTTTTATGTCTATTTAGAGTTATAATCAAAAGTATCTTACCCATTAATGTTAGACAATGTGAAGATATAGAAATGCAAAAACAAACAATCATTATTCAATGGTGCTGACATTTCCATGTCTAATCTAAAACTCAAATGTAATTAAGTAAAAAATGATGCCATTTTCTGCAGTGAAAATAAAAAGCCGTCCAATCAAATCTTGAGTCAAACAATATCGTTTTGTTTTTTCCTTTTTTTTGAAATGTTTAGTAAAGACCAGAAAAGTCAGGAATTTTCAATTCTAGTTTGAAATAAAGAACTAAACTCCATTTATTAAGTTTACTTCATGATTAGATGTTTCTATCCTAAATCTATGCCAGCCCAAAAATGTTATAAATAGGAAATAAGGAATAAGCCTTAAATATCTAGAATAATGCAATTCTTTAAAAGAATCTAAATGAAATATAAAGGATTTTGACATAAATTTACAATGGATTACAAAACAAATTAATTCAACTGCATTTCAGTTAAACATATATATATATATATATATACACACACACACACAGACATATATATATATTTATATGTATATATATATATATACTGATAAATTGTAGCTCTTCTGAAGCATCATAGAATTATTGATTATAAATATGAGGTTTATTAAGGGTATATAATGCATTAATTAACGCATCATATAATCTTAATAAACCTCATATTATTTATACATATAATTTAATAGTATAATTATATATACATTTAATAAACCTTATATTTATTATATATATAATGTATGCATGTATATTCATATACGAAATGGCCATGAATGCTCGTTTCTTGCAACATATGTTAGTATAACAAAAATTACAATTGTCAACTAAGAATTCCATAAAGATTTGAGACACAATGGACTAAATACAACAATAAAATTAAATCCTTACAAAAATAGATATAAACCATTAAACCATTAGTTTGTCATGATTAATTTTGAACACAAATAATGCATTTGTGCATTTTTTAAGGATTATAAATTGAATAGATTTTTTCCTAACGTTCTTCAAATTTCATTTCAATGCTTTGTTGTATTTTATCACTTTGTTAATCTAATTGAAGGTTTTTTAATTCTTGCAGAATCAATGCTTTTGGTTAAGAAATGTTGGCTCCAAATTTTGCAAATGTTATTTGGAAAGTATAAACTATGTTTGGTTTTGGCTTTATTCTGATTTTTGTGATTTGCTCAAAGTAATTTTCTTATATCAAATATTTCTTCTCATTTTTACTATAATCTCCAGCATGTACTTCTTCTAGGTACAATGTTTCTTTTTGATATTCTTTGCTATCTACTAACTAGTGGGTCTACGAATGTGGGTGCAAGTAAGCACTACACACACGTACACACTTTTCGCATACACATACACACACTTAATGCACACACACACATACACAGACACACACTTGACGCACACACACACACACACACTTGATGCACACACATGATGCACACACAGGGAGATATAAAAAAAGCACGACCCATCTTGGAATCGTATTATGCAAGTTTAAACCCTATTTTGAACCATTGCATCTACACTTAATTGCTTCGGGCAGATGGGGCTTGCTAATTAAGAGAGTAACTCATCTAGTTGAAGGGCAACACTGATTCCTAAATCCTAGGGATCTTATGAGCACGTAAAATAGACTTGTGTCTAGCTGGGGTTTGTGATCGACCAAGTAAATATATGTGTGTGCGCACGCACGCGCGTGTGTGTGTATGTATATATATATATATATATATATATATAAGTTAATTGTTGACACGGAGTCAACGGGGGTCGACAACTGCCAATTTCACGCTGTGCGTTCTTCAGGTCGACCTGAAGAACACACATCGTGAAAAATAATATTGGCAAGCGTCTGTGGTTACCTACAATGCTATAGAGTTCGAACTATGATATCTTTCGACCGACGATGGCCCACGACACCGTGTGACCAGTGTCGCCGGTGGTTTGTCTCCTGAACCTCTCGTAAGAGTAGAGGTATCTCAGGCCCAATCACAAAAGACAACAGCGGTGCGGGCGACAAGAAGAGCGTTCGTGAGCCAACATGAAAAATGAGTCTTTGTTCGGATCTCCGCCTGAACTGTTAAGCTTGCTTGGATGGTCCTTGCATTGACCAAGCGCTTCTCTAGCCTGAACTCTCCTTGTGTCAGAGGAGAGGCCATACCAGTACGTCTGAGAGGGTGAACAGGCGCAGGAGCTGCCACAAAAAAATTGTCATGACTATCTCAAGTGCCTTAATAATAATAATAATAATAATAATAATAATAATAATAAGGTGCTAGAGACAGAGAGCGCGTCTGGTGTGCTCAGGCTTTGAGACAAAGCTCGCCCCAGACCGGAAGCCTGCCTTCGGCAGTGCAACAGGAAGGTAATAATAATAATAATAGTAATAGTCATTATAGATGAATATAATATTAATAATAAAGGAGTAATTATAAGTTTATTAATAGTAGTGATAATTTTTTTGTATTATTAAAATATATCGCATTTTCAATATTATATTACCTTTATTACTATTACTATTAATATGATTTTAATACCTTCACTAGTATCAACGTAATCAATTTATTTATTCATTATAATTATTATTATTATTATTATTATTATTATTATTATTATCACTACTATGAATAAATTTATAATTACCTCTTTATTATTAATCTTATATTTATAAAGTATCCATATTTTTATATAAATCATTTTAACAATATAGTAGTCGAGATTGTTGCTTAAAACATCTTTTTTAAAAACCCAGTAAAGAAACGAAGAAATGTTTTCAATTAAAAATTTTAAAAAGTTACGGAGAAGCGTCTAAAAAAATAATTCATTTTCAAACACAAAGCGTTTTTGATTTTTTTTCCTTTAACAAGTGTTGTTCAAATATGAAAAATAATTATTAAAAAATTAAATGTAACTTCTCTATTAAACAAAAAAAATCAATCAGAAAAAAAAATAGACCACTAAAATTTGCATATGTATGGAACCATCTTTCTATCTGACAGGCTCGTTAACTACCTTAGAGAAAAACATTAGAGATTACTTTAGTATAAAAAAATCTTTTCCATGAAAAACTATTAGAAATTATTTTAGTATAGCATAAAATTTAGTTTTAATCCTTTGAACACCAACATATCAAAATTACCAAGTAGTCACTCATAATCGTTATATTGCAGTAACATATCAAAGCCAATATATTGGTGTGTCTTCTTTTGCATTATGTTGTTAGGGCCGATAGATCGGCTTCTTAGGGTTTAAAGGGTTAAAAAACATCGAGTATCTTCCTAGACAATAGGCTTTCCTAATTATCATAGTGACAAGTCCCCAGCGTCGGGTAAAACCGGGCAATACTTCTAGTTATTGTTATGTTTTTTATTTCATATTTTAGTTTGTTGGTGATAATTTTTTTTCGGCCTCCTGGTTTCGAAGTTAATAAGGATTTGTCTTAGCAGATAATCACCTTTGATTATTGGTTATAGTTAGAATTAATTGATCGGCAACGGCTGCAAAATAAATTAACTCAATGCAAGGCAATTATTTATGTCAGAAGGAAACGAGACAGAATTAAATTCTGCTTAAAATGAGATTCAAGCGATAAAACAATAGCCATGCGCACAAAAAAAAAACAAAAAAAAACAAGTAAACACAACTGAACAAAACGAAACGAAAAACAAGACTCGCATATAAAAATCATAAGGACAACACACACAATAAAAATATTAAATAAACGCTGTTACAAAAGCATTTGAAGATTTAAAGTTGATTTGCTTGCTTTTGGATTTAAAGTACATCAACCTTATTTGGTCATTTAATGCCTAGAAGAGTCTATATTCTTATACACATGCAGTAAATTTTTTACAACACAAGATGCACTATTCAATCTATAGTACGGTCAAGTCACGTTGGAGACACAAGTTCCCGTTAGATCACCGAAGTTAAGCAACGTCGAGCCTGGTCACTAATTAGATGGGTGACTATTTAAGAGTACCAGGTACTGTAGAGGGCAAGTAACAAACCTGCATGCTGTGCCCCTGCTACTCTTTTCAAGGAAACCAATTGTTACACTACGCACATCACTGTGCGATACGATATGATGATGATGATCCATAGCTGCAGTGAATACGGGAATGTATACCTTTCCCAAGGGTATTAGTCCGAAAATGAACGCAATCGGAACGACCAGGATTCGAACTAAGATGATTCTGAAGTCTGGTTAGTTGTCCATTGAGAAGTGGACATTTCTCAAAGTTTTAAAGAAATACATCTTAAAATTTGATCACACATTTCAAGCGCTTAGACAAACTGATTTATGTTATTGCGATTTGTCTCCATATGATACTAAAGAAAGTATTCACTAGATCAATTTAGTTGATTAAACACTCTATTTAGGCAGTGCCTAGTCTGATTAACGACGAGCGTCACCTTTCAGTAGGAAATTTATATCTTCATTTAGAGAAGACGTTTGCTAAAATGAGCATCGTTTTCTAAAGTCAGTTTATAGAGACAATAAAATAGTCTTAAGACAGTTCTGACCATTCAAGCCCAGGTGGTCAACTACTGTGCGGAAAATACAAATAACATATTCAGTTTATTAAAGTTAGCATTATTCGAAATATCCAGGATTTTGAAGTCTAAAATCAAATCTAGTTTTTTTTCAATAGAATTTTTTTAGATTGGCAAAGTTGGGTTTTATGGCACATCAACCCCATACTTACAATACATGTTATATTACCGTCAAAAATGAACATACAAATACACTTTAAAAAGATTCCATACAAAGATTTCAAACAATAGAATTTATATCTTCGTTCCTGGTAGAGTTATATGTAACATCAAATCATTCAGTAATAAGAGATCTTTAATATTTTATTAAAATTGTAAAAAGGCTAATTCTACTTTCGTGGTTATACCGAGATGCTATTCTTTTTAATTGTTCGCTTATACGGTCTTAATGTAACATGGTATACTTCAGGATTATTATTGGATCGTTGCAAGTTGTTAACATATTGGATTCTGGGGAACAAAGAGTCGCAGTACTTCTGAAGTAAAAAGCAGCAGATATGATTATGGAATGACCATCGTTGGTTTGAATAATATTTTTTAATCGAAATTAGTTGTGGGAACTTATTATTTGAATAACTTTATAAAACATCTCAGATAGCCTCTGATGTGAGAAATATTACCTTTAACAAATCATCTAATATTATATTTATCTTTTAAACCCCGGCTTATCAAAATTACTAAGCCGTCACTCAGAGTCGGTATATTAAAGGAAAATATTGAAGTCGATAAATTGGTGTATTTTTTGCCTTATGTTGCAAGGGCCGATATATAGGCCTATTACGGTTCAAAGGATTAAACAAATCATCTATGTTTAAGAAAAAAATCTAAATGAAATATTTTTAATAAAAACTTCAAAATTATAACCAAAAATGCAAACACACAAAAATATATACATTTTCATATATATAAGCTA
>JAUZSX010338987.1:0-10654 GCA_034780655.1 Idiosepius hallami
TATTTGAATTAACTACAAAATCATTATCACACTTGAAATATACACTTATCAATTAATTTCTCTTTATGTCTATAGTCGGGTCAATTTATAAAAAAAAAGATGTCAACCCCCAAAAAATTGTAACAAAAGGTTTTTCAACAGATTCTGGTAGGTTTCAATGTACTATTTAACCAAAAAAAAGTTTACCACTCTATGACCCTCGGAAAAGGTTTTTTTTCAAGATGGCTACCAACACCTTTAAACGATCATAACTCTATAACTATTATTTCAATTTTGATGATTTAAGTATCCATTCCTACACTTTTGGGGACAACAAACACAATGAGATCATAAAAAATTACCCCCCCACACCGCAAAGTATTTTTTCAAGATGGCGTCCAAGATGGCCACCGAAACCTGTAAACAGTCATAACTCTATGACTATCAACTCAATTTTGATGATTCTAGTGTCTCTCTTCCCCCTCTCTCTCTCTCTCCCTATTCACCCCTCTCTCTTTTCTTCTCTTTCCCCCTCCCCACTCTCTCACTACTCTCTTACCATTTTTACCAACCTTCTCTCTCTCTCCTTACTCTCCTCCCTCCCTCACCACACTCTCCCTCTCTCTCCTTACCCTCTCTCCCTCTCTCCCTTCTCTAACTGCACTCTCCCTCTCTCCCTCTTTCACTGCATTCTCTCCCTCCTTCCTCTCTCTCTTTACCCTCTCTCTCTCTCTCCTTCTCTCACTACACTATCCCTCCTCCCTTTTTAACCCTTTCCTTTCCAAAAGATTTCCACTCCCTCCCCCCCCTGATTTTTTATTAACAATCCCATAGTCCATCCTTCCTGTTTCAGTCGGTTTCATGTCCATCATTATTAACAAAAAAAATGTTTCACTGCCTTTTTTTTTTTTGCAAGGTTCCTTTTTTTCTTTTTCTCTTTTTTTTTTCATTTTTCTTTTTTTCTTTTTTCATTTTTTTGGTTTTTTTCATTTTCTTTTTTTTCTTATTTTTTTTTTTTTCATTTTTCTTTTTTTCTTTTTTCCTTTTTTTGGTTTTTTCATTTTCTTTTTTTTCTTATTTTTTTTTTTTCATTTTTCATTTTTTTTTTCCTTTATTCATTTTTTTTTCATTTCCTTTTTTTTTTCATTTTCTTTTTTTTTTTTCTGGTCCGGCTTCAGGTTGATGTGTGCAACAAAGTACCATCTCGTCGGCATGTCCGAGTTTTAATTTCTTAACATAGGAATCTGTGGTTGTCGTTTCCGACTCGCAAATGTTTGCTTTTGTATTCCTTCTGGGCAAGTTTTTTTCTTTTTCTTTTATATATACATATATATATATATATATATCCACATATTACATGGGTTGTGATAACATCTTCATGTGTTGTTGTTATTAAGCAGGAAGGCCTCTCCTCACCTGTTCTAGCTTAGATCAGTCTCCGTAGTGTTATAAAGTTTTTCGCAATCCCAAACTATCCTGAGACTCCCAGTTCTCACCCTAGGGGGTTAACTCTAATCAAAGGGAGGAGGTTGGGGAGAGGGAAGGTCTTTCAGTTTGAATGCATTCTACTGATCATACCACAAACCATCAACCAACCTCATACAGTACTTGATATTCCTAAGTGGTCACCCATCTTACTACTGAATAGGCTCTATGTCACTTAACTTTGGTGATTAAGAACCAGTGTCTCCAACGTGACTTGACCGTACATCTTCATGTGTGAATAAAGACAGGCATGTGAGATCTTTGCTCGAGATAAACACTTGTGCAGGTTTTTTTAGGTGTAGTATCTGTTGTGTATCAGATAGACACTTTCTGAACCTCCAATGGTCATGCTCAGTGAGGCTAATCTGTGACAACTAATAGCAGAGGAGGCTGAAACTTCTGGCTGAAAGTAATCTCAGTGAGGCAGACAGTCACCCTATATATTCTTATTATCATTCAATCAACCACATACCAAATATTAAAATGGTGACACCTAAGAATGACAATATACAACCTGAAGAAAAACATGCAAATGTTACAATGGGGACCACAACAAGACCTACTGTTCTCTCAGTAGGTCTTGACCACAACCAACAAACATAAAAGACATTTTGACTTCACGTTGCACTAACTTTCCAGCACCCTTACAAGAAACAAACATTGCTACCTGAACAAATATACAAATATTACAGATCTAATTAGATGTACTGAATCAAATGCTGTACTTTCTTCTGAGCTTTGTATTTATAGGGAATAAAAAAAACCCAGAAAAGTTTTCTCCTATATCAAAAGTTGCAGGTCTCTTTGGATATGATATTTACTTGCAATAAAATCAAGTTAGGCACAAAGCCATCTTTACATGCTCTGCGTACCTAGGTTTTTGCATTAAGTGTTGCCCTCAATATCAGTGAGACAGACAGTCACCCTATATATTCTTATTATTATTCAACCAACTAAATACTAAATATTATCATGGTGACTCCTATGAATAATAATATACAACCTGAAGAGAAACACTCAAATGTTGCAATGAGGACCACAACCAACAAACATAAAAGACAACATTTTGACTTCATGTCACACCATCTTTCCAACACCCTGTCAAGAAACAAACATAGATGAGCTGCTCTCCCGGAAAATTCAAAACCGGATGTGGAACCCAATCAAACACAACTCTCCTTTATATAAGTACATAGATATAATATTTATTAGGTCTTTATTATATAATATAATATTTGTCATGTGTTTCATGGGCAAATCAACCTTTTATATTATATAGATATAGCTTAAGTTAAAAATGTTTATTTCTTTTTTTTCTGACAAAATTATAGTACAGTCTTCATTTAACAATGTGTTATAAGAATATCTATTCAAATAACTGAATAATTATCTCAAAAAGCATTTACTGCAATTACAAAATTATAAAAATAGTTCCTGCTAAGACCTAGTTAAGATGTCCCTTTGTTGTACATTGATTATTGTCATTGTCTGATTGCTTCATTGCTGGCCATTGTCTCATTCTACACAACAATAATCAATAGCCATCTTTGGTTGAAGTCAATGCAGAAAATATGAGAAACAATGAAGTCAAATTGAAGACAATTCCAATAGTAAAACTTATTATAACCAATTTAGAATATCTTTGTGCTACACATATAGAAAGAGCTTTTAAACATGTCTACCAGCTTTTGTACAGCGTGTCCAAAAAGTCACTGAAGAATTGATGAATTGCCCTTGGATTTTTCAGAGCAGCCAAAAATCTATAAATTTGTTTGTTAACAAATCCATTCAAAAATGGGCTTCATCTGACATGATCAACCTTTGCAGAAAATTGGGGTTATTTCAGACAAGTTGTTGCATTTGAACTGCATATTGAGCCTTAGGTTAAAAATCTTCAGGCTTCAAGTAACTTTTTGGCCACCCTGAAAATTGGGTTCATTTCAGGCAAGTTCTTGTATTTGAACTCCATATTGAACCTTAGTTTGAAAATCCCCGGGCTTCAAGTAACTTTTTGGAAACCATTTAGTAGAAGGATTTTATTCCAAAAGTAATACCACTAAACTTGTTAAAGATGGGAGTGGCACCATTAGAATGAGCCACATTTTGTGCACCAGAATTCATTTTTCTACCTAGTCACTACTATTCTTAATGAATGAGGCTATCTAAGCTTTGTCCCTCACATCTCTGTCCCCACTCTGAAATTGATGAACCAATTTCCTAGCTCTGTTAACATGAATTGCACCAGCTTCGTAAACGTTTAACATGAATCATTTTTCTAGATTAAAAAAAAAATTCAAATACCCAAGACAGGGGTTGCTTTTTTAAAGTCTTACATAGTCAATATCTACAACAAACAAATGAAATTTTCAGGTGATGAGTGCATAAGTTCAGTCACCATAAAATGAAATTTGCAATCCCCTCTGGTCCATTCAGGTGGAATAAAAAAATAGAAGACTTTAATTTTGGAACAAACTTTATAGTAAGGATTCAGTTTAGAAGGCTTTGAGAAGCTGGACGAAGAGTTTTTTTCGTTGATTCAATTTGGGGCCATTGGACAGCTGCACAAAAAAACTGTCTTGTATTAAAGTTTCAATTAAGAAGTTTTTTGAATAGCTGGACAAAAAGCTCTCTTGTTGTAGTAAGGATTCAATTCAGAAGGTTTTAGGGACAGATGGACAAAGAGCTCTCTCTTGTTGTAAAGATTAAATTTAGAAGGTTTTTCAACAGCAGTACAAAAAACTCTCTTGATGTATGTTCTGGGTTAGTTAACACCCCTGTTTATGACACAATATGAACTTGCCCGGCTGTATGTATGTGTTCTAGGGTAGTTAACACCCCTGTTTATGACACAATATGAACTTGCCCGGCTGTATGTAAGCCGGCCATTTTGGCATCTGGGACAGAGATAATGCATATGGAGCTTAGCCGCATGTATGAAATTTGAACTCTCCACCTTAATAATTGTGAATTAATATTTAGGGACACAACAATGTAGTAAAGATTCAATTTAGAAAGGTTTGGTACAGATGGACAAACAACTCTTTCATTGTAATAAGGATCCAATTTAAAAAGTTTTAAATAGACAGACTGATAGCTCTTTTATTATAGCAAGGCTTCAATTTGATAAACCTACACAAATTTTTACTTATCAATTTTTAATATTTCATAAAGATTTTCGTAATACAAAATTCATAAATTGATAAATAAAGATAATAAGGTGATTAGTGATTAACTGTCAATCTTTTGAGGTGAGGAACTCACGAAAATGCAGGTAAAAGAAAATACACTAATAATCAAAAAAGAAGAGGAAGAAAAAAAAAATGTGATTTCTTTCATTGTAGAAGAAAAGTTTCCTGCAATGCCAATTTTTGAAACTGGTGAGAAGAAAAGAAAAAATCCCATTATTTTGTTGTCAATTTTGGTGAATTGGTAAAGGATACAAGAAACAAAAATTTCTTCTTCGTTTCCAATTTTGGTGTATTGATTTAGAGTGCAAGAAAAAAATTTTCTTCTATCTCGTCTTTGCTCACCAATTTGTTGTGGTTGCTGAGTGGTTAGCAATTAATAATGGAACAAACGATCAGGTCATAGGTAGATAGAGAGTTTATAGCAGAGTAAATTAGTAATACAGAAGTAGTTAGTGATAGGGTAATCAACCGACATCCGGTTAACCCGTCGCTGCCTTCTCATCGTAGCAACATAGGTGACTGTTTATATGCCCATTGGGCGAGTCCATAGTTCGGTAATCAAAAGGGGAGATAGCACCCACAATAATAAGGGAATTAAAGTATTAATAAATACTAAACAAGCAAAATAAAGATCGCAACCTTAATATCTGTAATTTATTTTTCCTAGCATCAGGGCTGTGCATAGCGCCCCACAGACCCCACAATTGTTGGGGAAGGGCTGAAGACTCCCTTGGGGCCCCAAGGCTCCTTGGGATCACAGATCTTTTGTAATGTGAAAAATGACTAAAATAATTATTAAGATTAACAAGAAAACCATTATTACACTCATAAGTATATATATATATACATACATACATATATATATATATATATATATATATATTGGTTTTTAATGTTGTTCTCTATCTCGGTTTCACCATCAGGATTGTCAGGAGAACACCAAAGTATAGTGTATTGAGCACTTTTCTTATTCATTACAGCATAATGCAGTTCTTCTTTCCAGCATCAAGGAATATATATTATATATATATATATATATATATATGTATATAGTCTTTGATCAAAGCCTCTGGTATGTTGAGGGGGTCTATGTTACCTTTATTAAGGTAAGGGGGCCGCAGGGCGCATTCTGCATCAGATGCGCCATGTGGCTAAGCACGGCACTACCTAGCATTCTTTTTGTGGACTGTCTACATTATATTAAAAACAATTTTTAACCTTTTACCATTTTCATAAATTCAAATTAGAATCAATAAGTTTTGAATTGGGGTGAAATGCTGATTGCATTTTGTAAATGTGTGCTTGCTGCTCTGTGTGTGTGTGTGTGTGTGTGTGTGTTTGTGTGTGATTGTGTACATGTATGTGTATTGGCATTAATAATGTGCTTGTGTCTTTTGGGTAAGTATCAATATTGATTAAAGGTGTGGTCCACAGAGAAATGGAAGAACCATGGAAACTTCCTTTAATTGAAGAATCAGAAAAATGATTAGGAAAAAAGGAGAAGAAAGAAGTGAATAAAGATAGAGGATTTTAGTAATAATAATAATAATAGTAATAAAAATAGTAATAATAATGATAGTAATAAAATACTGATGTCTATAATTGCTATTAAGCATATCATATCATTTTAGTAATAATATTAATAATGATAATAATAACAATAATAATGTTAATAATAATAATAATAATAATAATAATAATAATAATGATGTGGTTGCTGGGTGCGATTGTGCCTAGTAATTGGTGTGAGATCAACTATAATAATGACAGTAATAATGATAACAATAATAATAATGATGATGTCTATAATTGCTAACAAGCATATTATATTATTTTAGTAATAATAATGAAAAATGATAATAATATTAATAATAATAATGATAATAATAATGATGTCTATTATTGCTAACTAGTATATCATATTATTTTAATAACAATAATAGTAATGACACTCATGATAATAATAATAATAATAATAACAATGATAGTAATAATGATGTCTATAATTGCTAACAAGCATATCATTATTATTCTAGTAATAATAATAATAATAATAATAATAAAAATAATAGTAATATTAATAATAATACTGATGTCTAATATGGATAACAAGCATATATCTTTATCAGAAGAAACCTCGATATATATATATATATTTATATAAATGTACTTAAGTTTGAATGTATGAGTGTATATGTGTTGTGTGCGGTAAGGCATGCAAGTCTGTAGCTTGATTGAGGAGACGTGTAAATATACACAAAAACAGTGTTCTTCATCCAGCTACGATTCTGTCAAGATTTTGAATTTTATATATACAAAGAAGGAGAGAGAACTATTTTATATTTATGAATCAGATTAGATGTATTTTGAAAGACTAAAATGATTTAAGGGAGATCAAAACTAAAAAAAAAAAAGTTGGATGATGCAAGGAAAACAAATTGAGCACTCCTTAACTAGAGCAGCAGGATGGAGATTTACCCTGCAAAAAATCAATTTAATGAATTAGATATGAACATTAATAAATAGATAAATAATAATAAATAAATAATAATAAATAAATAATAATAAATATATGTTATATAATAATTGATAAATAATATAAATAAATAATATAAATAAATAATAAAAAATCAATTTAATGAATTAGTTAAGAACAGCTTGAAAAACAAACTTGAATTTACAATGAAAAAAAACAGCCAAAACATTTCCCTTCTCTAAAAATAATGTCTTAGAAGTTTACAGATAACCAGAAAATCTTTAATTATTATTTTTATTTTTATTTCTGATATGAGGTATTATAATAAAGAATCAAATGTTTATTTCGGACTTTGTTCCTCATATTAGTGATTTTATGTTTCTATATACAACGTTTCTTCATGGGCTATCAACAAACAAATAATAATAATAATAATGATGATCTCTGCGGTTCCAAGTAAGCATTGTCAGAAAATAGTGGTTTATATTCCTACCTAAGTAGACCTAAGGTTTATCTGGTCACATTAAATGAGGTTTGATATACAACAACTATAGAAGACAGTAATTACCTAGGGATTCAATTAAAACACCCGAAGAAGGCCTGAGTGTCACTAGGCCCAAACGTCGTGTATAGAAACATAAAATCACCAATATGAGGAAAAAAGTTCGAAATAAACATTTAATTCTTCAGAAAACCTTTCTTTGGAAAAATATCATTGAACAAAAAACAATAAATAAAGTTTGAGATATTTTGATAAGGACAACTTATATAACAGGTCTTTTCTACTACATCTCAAAGTACGGCTCCCGCCAGATCTCAAAAGTTAAGCAACTTAGAGCTTGTTCAGTACTAAGATGGGAGACCACTTAGGAATATCAGTTATTGTACCAGGTTGATCGGAGGTTTTGTTGCATGATTGGTTAGTACCATGCTTAGCCACTTAGCAGCCTCGACACAAAATGTGCCTACATCCTAAAAAGACAAGTTGCACTCCCTTAGCATACTGGGGGTTTAGTTCAAAGACTAGTACGGTCAAGTCGCGTTGAGACACCAGTTCCTGTCAGATCACCGAAGTTAAGCAACATCAAGCCTGGTCAGTAGTTGATGGGTGACAATTTACAAATACTAGGTACTGTATCTTGCACCGGTTTTCTAGTTAATCCTAATAACTAATTATTTTGGTAATTTTTTGCATCACAAAAGATTGGTGCCCCTAGGAAGCTTATGGCTCCAACATAACTGCGGTGTCTGTAGGGGCCCAAAGCACAGCCCTGTGATTGGTCAAACTTATTAAGCATTCAAACTGAAAGACTTTCCGTCTTTTCTCACACTGACCAACCAGCTGCTATAAACGTTCTTAATTAGAGTTATCCCCTAGAGTGAGGACTGGGGGTTTCAGGATAATGTGACATTGCGAAAACCTTTATAACAACAGGAAGACTGATCTAAGCACAAACAGATGAGAGGAGGTCTTCCTGCTTAACAACAACTACACATCACAGTTTCAAACAAATCAACAAAATTCTTTATTTATACTTATTTAACAATAATATTCCAAACACTCTGTCAAATTAAAAACAACTAATACCAATCACTGATTTTTTAAAACATAATAACATTTTCAGAAAATAAACCAAATGTCCTAATTCATACAACATAGTCATTAAAATTACATTACATATATTATATTTACTTGGTGAGCACCAACCCAAGTTTGGCACAAGGCTTACGTGCTCTCGCAAGGGCTTTTTACATTTGGTGCCACCCTTCACCTAGATGAGATGCTCTCCAGAGTTAACAAGCCCCATCTACCCAAGGCAGCTAATATTTTGAAGGTAACAATGATAAAGATGAGAATAACAGTCCATAAAAATAAATGAACAAATCAACAAGCCTCATCTCAAGGATTTTGAAGGTACTAATGATATATATATCAATTGCATTAAAATATAAACTAATCAAATTAAAATGTAAACTGTGGACAGTCTATTATACTTTTATTAAGACTCCTCAGCAAAGTTTATGCCCACAGACTATCAAAAAAATGCTAACCCAGACCTAAGACCTACCAGCATTCTATTTTAGAGTCTTAACCGTATCATCATTGCTTAGTTTGTAATAAAATGAGATCTAATTTTAGTTTAGACTCTTGCCATTGGAGATCTAAATACACGTATATATATATATATATATATATATATATTAAGAAAAAGTTTTATACAAATATATATACATTTTTATTTTCCTTATTTTCTAAAATGTGTTTTCTTGCCAAGCAACAAAAATTTAACATCACAAGCATATTCATGTGTTTTTTTTTTTTTACATTATTGTAAATCAAATTTACTTTGAGAAAAACATCCAGGAATTCAAATTCTTGAAGTCCATACATAGTTTTTTTCTTTTCTTTTCTTTTCTTTTTTTTCTTTTCTTCTTTTCTTTTTCACTTTTCTTTCTTTTTCTCTTCTTTTTTCTTCTTTTTTGTTTACTTTCCTTTTTTTTCTTTCTTTTTTCTTTCTTTTCTTTTTCCCTTTTTTCTTTTCTTTTTTCTTCCTTTTTCTTTTGTTTATTTTTTCTTTTTCTTTTCTTTTTTCTTTCTTTCTTTTTCTTCTCTTTCCATCTTTCTTTTCTTTTTTCTTTTTTCTTTTTTTTTTTGGGGGGGTGGCTTTTGAGGGTAGAAGATGGGGATCAAGGACAAGAAAGATTTTATTTATTTTATTTTTTATTTTTATTTGCCTGATTATAAAAAAAACAATTAATATGTGTCAACTACACCACAACAATACAATTGCCAATTTGAGGAAATATTTTCTCCAGAATTGTTTCTATCTTTTTAGCACAAATTTTGTCTTCCGATTTTTTTTAAAGAATGTTTTTTTTCTTATTTTTCTTTTTTTTTTCCATAATAATCTTTCCTATGTAAGAGAAAAACGTCATCTCACAAAGTCATTCAAAACGCTTTAAACAGAATTACATAACATTAAAACATTATTTCTATTTTAAAAATACAAAATAAATATCTAAATGCAAAATAAACCCATAATAACAATTTCCAAATACACAGGGTAATAATACACCCGTGTTTTTAAAACTTTAACAATTTCCTTCCTTACAAGCAGATTTTCTTGAAGCTTTCCATCAACCATTGCACCTAGTGGTTCATTGGGCAGCAAATTTGGTTTGGGTTTTTTTTTTGTTTTTTTTGCTGTTTCCATAGCATAGTAGTTTTACGAGAAAAGAGTTGTTCTAATCTTTATCATTGTTAACTTCACAATCCTTGAGATGAGGCTTGTTTATTTGTTAATTTATTTTTATGGACTGTTATTCTCATCTTTATCATTGTTACCTTCACAATCCCTGAGATGAGGATTGTTGATTTGTTCATCTATTTTTCTGGACTGTTGTTCTCATCTTTATCATTGTCACCGTCACAATCCTTGAGGTGAGGATTGTTTATTTGTTAATTTATTTTTATGGACTGTTATTCTCATCTTTATCATTGTTACCTTCACAATCCCTGAGATGA
>JAUZSX010338998.1:0-10652 GCA_034780655.1 Idiosepius hallami
TTATAAAAACAGTTTTTTTTTCTTCCTTTTTTATAGATGTAATTTAAGCATCAACGAACACTTAAGTTATACCAATAAATATTTGTATGCCACTGTGACATTGTCAGGTCAATTGTTGATAGAGATTACTTTTAAATAGGCTTGTGCTGATCTGACCCAGGAAAAAAAACAATTTCATTATTGAACCATCCACTTGCTTGTGCAGGTAAAACATAATGCCCATGCTATTTCAGGGATCAAACTTTACCTTGTGTATACACATAGGATTATTAATTTCAAGCCCTTAAATTAAGAACAATAAACAGTTTATACAGTGAAAACACACACACAAATATTTGCTCATTGTAAATCTCCCTCTGAGTGGCAGATTGACTCAGGGCTGTTGGCTATAAACAAATGAAGCAGGAGGTGGGAAGAACAAAAAAAAGATAAAAGTAATAAAACAAGAAATACTCAAAGTAAATATTGATATTCATAAGTGCTCTAAACTTATAAGAGCATATGTTTATGGACACATGTGACTATGACTCTCTGTTTATATATCTGCACTAACTCATAGCACATATCTTTCTGTGTTAAGCTTAAAAATGTATGCATTTATGTACACATGTGATTACTTCTTTCTCATTCTCACTAAAAATTTATTTTTTAAGGGGGCAAATTGGATCATTTAATTAAATCAATTCATATAATGCTAAAAATGAATTTTTAGTAGAATATATAACATAAACAGCTGATTTAGTGCATGTCACTGATGAGATCTAACAAGGTTGATATAATAATATGGCACTATGTTGTATATTTTACAAAACATTTACATTCAATCATAGCGCTATCTATTTATCCATATTAATATTTCCATGTCAATTTTTTCTTGTTTTTGAATAGAAACTTAGTTGCAGGGTTTAGTGTTTTAATCTCCTAGCTTCTTTCCAGATATTTTTATTCCTCTTTCATCATCCTTAAGGATTGACATTATCTGACAGTTACAATATCTATCATCCCTTCTGCTACCACAACTATCCATAATCAAAATCACCCTAATAAGATTTGGAGGATGTTTTTTTATTTTCTGGAAGCAGAAAAAACATTTTCCCAGAAATAGGTAGGACATACATTTATAAATAGATCAAATGACAGGATTAGGCAGTATTGCAAAAAATGATTAGGAAAATAATTAATTACAATAGAAATGTATTCAGGGAATCAGCAAGAAAGATTAAAAAAAAATCTCCAAACCATTTTTTGTTAATACTGGCTTTTGTTTGAGTATAATCAGATATCATTATTCATTATAATATGTTTAAGGCCATTAAAAAAACAAATAGTATAATCATATTCATGTATAGTTCAGTATTTTCTTGGGCATTTATTTTGTTGGGTTTTATTTTGCTACTTATTAAATAATCAATTGAACATACTTATTTATTTTCTAAGAGTTTAATTTTTACTTAAAATCAATAAAATTGATTGAATTGTTGGTTTTATGGCTTATCAACCTTTTCTGGATCTCATGCCAAGAACTATCATTTAGATAAACATCTTTCTTGTTTGTTTAATTTTGCAATTTTATAACATATAATCCTTTTTAGACATTAACAGGATTTCATTATTTTCTTGAAGCCTTGAGATGAAGTTTGATTAGTTTTTAGACTATAATCCTAATCTTCATAAGATTCTAATATCCTTATTATTCTCGTCTAGAATTCCTGAGGAGGGGATAATTTGTTTTGAGTTTCCAGATTGTTGTCTTTATCTCTATTATCTTCAAACCATATTTCGGCCAATATACTCTCCTACCTTCTTTAAATAATTCTGGCTAAGAATGCATGAATAAAGTCTTATGGTTATTGTTTTAAGTTTTTGGACGATTATCCTCATCGCCAGAAATTTTTAACATCTTCTTGTGATTTTGCCAAGAATTTTTGAAACAAAGTTTGATAATGAATATTTGGGATTTTTGAAAAATTCTCATCAGTATAAATAAAAACAGATTACAAAACTTTATGCTTAAACCTAGTAAGGCTTAATGTAATAAGGATAGCCTACCCTGGTGGATTAAATAAATTATAAGTTAACATAAGGGTCCCTAATTGAATTAAAATCATCTGAAGAAGACAGGAGTGTACATTGATGTGGTCCTTGTGAGGATAACAATAAAGATGAGAACAACAGTTAAAAAACTTGAAATGGATGGGTTGAGACCCTGTGAAGATAACAATGAAGATGAGAACAACAGTTAAAAAACTTGAAATAGATGGGTTGAGACCATTGAAGATAACAATGAAGATGACCACAACAATTTAGAAACTTGAAATAAAAATTATCAAGTTCCATTCCAAAAACGCTTGACCAGATTTATCCAGATAAGAGCATCATCTCAAAATCTATTAAAATAAAATGAGTTAAGGAGGCTGATTGAGATTCAAACTCCTGGACGATAATTCCCAGTCTAAGCTTTTATCACACTAACATCAACTTCTATCCAACCTTTAGATTAAAGCCAATCCTGTTTTACTAACTTTGTTCATTCATAGTATTTTCTATGCAATTAGAGAAATCTAATCTGTTTGATCCTAACAGAGCAAAACAATAGAAGGGAATCTAGGAGAGGATAGTTAATTCCCCTTGCTGCTGTTTCAGATCATCCCAAGGTATAGGAAATCCTCATCCTTGGGGAGTTAACAAAGAAGAAAAAAAACAAACATATAAATAAATATTTCTTTCGCCCATCTCCCCAGGTTCTAATGGAAATCAAATACTAAACTATTGATAGATAATTCATGACCAAAAGAATCATAGGAAACTGTCATTTTTGATTAATTCTCAAGACTCATCAGATTGAGTTGCTATAGAAACAATAACCCTCACCAAACAACTAAAATAATAGGTAAAAAATTAAATCCAATTACAAAAGATACAAACAAAAACACAAGAACAACTGGAAAGCCCACTAATAAGGTTTATTGTGTTGCCTTCAACCCCAATGAGTTTAATTCTAGCAAGAATTTCAAGGGATTTTCCATAAAAAAAATGTAAAGTTATGGAAAACCTCAAATCTGGATTAGATAAAGATTAAATGTTTCATTGTGATATAAAGTATAATCCATTTTCTGATTTGGCTTGTTTGTTTAGTTTTTTTTACAGCATAAAATTTTTGTTGTAAGAAACAATCCCTTTTGATAAAGCCTTTCCTTTCAAACATGTTTGATAAACATCTTTCTTTCATAAAAATTGGTCAGTAAAAAAGAAGTTTTATTATTCAATTCATAACTAAAAGAAATTATATGATCAATATCTTTCTCAAGTCATTAGAATAACTGTAATCATACTATTTTATCCATAGCTGGCATATTTAATGCTGAATTTATTTTTTTTTTTATTTAAAGCTCTTTTGTGGTCAAAAATGAAATATATAAATGTATATCACATACAAGATAATTTGTTAAAATGTAAAAAAATTTTTTACAGTTGGTTTAGTTTATAAGAATGTAGTAAAGTCAATGAGTGCAGAATGAATGTTAATAATATATATCATTTGGGGCTTCTATTATGTAACTCCAACAGTTTGGGTCAGTATCGAATGTTTTATTTTTCCCCAACCAAGCAAAAATTAATATTTGTTTTCTTTCAGATCTTTTGATGATTAGCCATGCATGAGCAGTGATGTGACACTTATTGCAAAGTAGATGAACTAAAATGCACTGGACATTTTTAACTTGAATTTAGAAAAATCATTCAACTACATTTTTTTTTATTCACAGATCATTGATAATGTGGAAAGTATATTCTACAAGCAATTAGCATTCAGTATGTATTTCAAGTCTATTTCCATCGTCCAGAATCCTGACTAAGCAATGCTCACTTTACACGCAAACTTTTGATGGGCCACTGGTCATTTCCCCAGTTTTTTATTGCTGGTGGTTAACCAATTTATGGTGAGTAGTTATTCAGTGGCTTGTCACTCAGTGAATTTGGTTTGCGGAGCGATTTGCTAAAAAGTTGTTGGGTGTTTTTAAGAAAAAACATTTTTTTTTAGAAATGACCTAAATGTTTAAAATTTGATGGATCTTTATGTCTACTCTGTAGCAGTTCCAGTACATATATATTATTCTAAAAAAAAACAAACAGTAACATATATTGTTGTCTTTGATTTACATTACTTTAAATATTTTATTACATCATTTTTTAAATTTTAACTTATCATAATATATAAATTACATGGGCCAAGCTAGTAAACAATAATTGCTTCTGCTTAAAACATCTTGCCCAAAAAACAGATCCTTGAAAAGAAAATATCACAGCAAACAACAAGGAACTGGTGTCTGCCCCCACCTAAATGGAACCATGTAGAAATAAAATACTCAATAGGCTATTCCACAATAGAAATAATTAGGTAATTGCCACAGAATTCAAAGCAGGTGTGATTATACTAAATCAAGCAAATAACAAAAGCCCAGGCCATGATTCTATTCTTCCTACGACTTTTGTCAAGTTGATCATTTCTATTCTAAAAGAGATTGCAAAAAAAAATGAATATTAAGGTTAAGAAAGCAGTTAACAGCATGGGACACAGCCATGTGACAGGTTTATTGTAGACAGCTGAGAAAGTATGATAGCAGAAGGTAGACACAGGAAGGAAGCAGGAATTTCAATTCAAGAAACAGGAGAGAAAAAGGTTAAAAGATGAACAAAAGCATCCATTTGTGATTTGTAGAAAATTAATCTAGTTAAAGAAAAACTATTTCATTTGGCAATAGGATTGACCATTTCACTTAAGCTATTGCCAACACACAAATAAATATACACTATATAAACTGGTTTTGCATATACAATAGATATGTGTATTTGACTCTTGGCATCATCAACAACCTGGTTTCAAAAACCTTTTTTCTAAGGAGGAAAATTAGAGATTGATCTTGCATGAACCTTTTACAAGCAACAATCTGCAGTTTTAAATGACAGTAAGGGTGGTTACATACAGTAGGATCGACTGAATTTTATAAATTGATGTTTTTAACGATATATTAATTTTAGATATTTTTTAGCTTTTGATTAATGTCTTCTTTTGTCTATATGTTCTTTAGAAAAGCATTAGTGTCTCATCTTCCATTTTTTTTAAATGCCATATTAACCTTCAAGTCATTTTATACCAAAAACAATCATTTTTGATAAGCATGTTTTTATTTCAGAATTTACATTTAGACAACATTTTTTTTATTCCAGCTTAATGTAAAGGAAATTGGAAAAAATAAGAAAACAAAGGAGACAGGAGATCTGTTCTTTGAAATCAATTCTGTTTGAATATAAATATTGTTCCTTGAGATCAGGTCTGAATAACTAGTTTAATTTCTTTTTCATGACATAACTATTAATATTATATTTAAGATGCAATTTTTCTTCACAAAGTTTTTATTTTATCAAAAGAATAGTTGAAACAATGAACTTTTGATTTATATATGAGAAAAGAAATAAGGATTTATGGATATTAATGACTTATGACCAACAATGGTGATTTATCTTTACCCAAACTGTATTTTACAACCAAGAGCATTGCATCAAATCAAACATTACTTAAAAAAAAATAGCTGCAAAAGACAATATAATCAGAATAAATAATACTATATAATAAACATGTAAAAAAGTTAGAAACTAAACATTTTTATTGGAAAACCTGCTGTCAAATGGTTATAACACATTAAGATTTTTATTCATGAGCTATGATTCCAAACTTTAAGTATTATGACTGTGAATGATGAAGGGGTGTGCAATCAATCAAAATTGTCTAGCAACAGTTAATATTTAAGTTATGCAAGAGATTAATCACACTTTTTTAAGTAGGTGAGGAGGGGAAAAAAGCAAATAAATTCACTTAATTTATCTAAAAAATATTCTTATGTTTACTTGCCTACTAGACTGGTTTTTGCATAAAGTAAATTTGAACAAGAATAACAAACTGAAAAAATAATCTAATCAAAAATATAACATTTTCAGTTTGTGTTTAACTGATAATGAAAAATTGGGATATAAAAAACAATGCAGAAACCCTTGTTTAGGGATTTACATAATTTACTGAGGGCATCAAACGTGCAAGTTCTAATGGAAGGATATACATGTCTTAATTCCTGAATAAAATCAAGTTGTACGAAAATGGAAAGAAAGGAAAGTTAAGATTTGTTGCTAGGAATGGCATTTTTTTGTGTGTTCTTTTAATTCCAGCATGGAATAACCAGTAAATGTTTGGTAAATACAATCATAAAATAATAATCAAACACCATGAAGGACAGAAAAAGTGACAAGGATAGTATGACTCTGAGGAAGAGGCAATAAACTTTCTCCCAACTAGCCAAGACCCTAATCTGTCACCCTCCACCACTGACTCCAAGAAAATAGTAAAAAAAACAATGTTTCTTCTAGTACTATAATGATATATATAAATTATCTTAACACCCTACCTAGATTGAAAGTGAAAGGTAGTTTTTTGGGAAATTGGAATAAAAGAGATTTTTTTTTGGCTTATGATGTACAGAGTTTTGAAATGCTAATGTTTTCTGAAAATATACAAAAAACAAGTTTGGATGGGTTGATCAATAGAAATATTAAGTTACAAGTAACAACAGATAACAAGAACGAATTAAGAACTAATTTTACATTCATGGTGGACAGTAATAAATAAAGATGTCAGATATCCTCTAACCAGCAAACTGAAAAATTAGATGCTATACAAAATTAATAGCATACTAACATGATATCATTCAATATAAAATTATAACTTCTATATATTCATACAGTTCAAATTTTAATTCAAAGGAGAATATTATTCTTGGAGAGCACATAGTATATAATTATTTATCATAACAATTCTATTTACAATTTATTCTTAAAGTTTATAACAAGATGTTACTCTAAGAAAAAAGAATAAGAAGTATATATCGAGTCAAGTACAATCTCTGTCAAGTAAAAACTTATTTGAATGATTAAAATTATCTTAGGGCAAATATTATGCATCAATAAACAAAGAAACTTAATTACAAAACTTTTATTGTTATAACAATTCAACTATTACATGAATATAATTAGTTAATTTTTTTAAAGCGCTGGATAGATTATTTAATCCATAGCTGGATAAGCAAGGGTTTAAGCCCAAATAATAAGTTGGCAGAACTAATGGATTTTTAACTTGTGTATTATGATTTAAAAATCTGAGGATCTGATAACTATCTCAAGTGGACTTCCCCTTTCAGAAGATAGACATAAGTTTGATGAATAATAAAATTTTTGGCTCAATTGGTTTATATCTTTACTTTTTCATGGGTGAGCAAATTAAGATCAGATTTTGTAAAGAAAATGAAAGAAAGATCAAATGACATGATTCGAAAAATGTTTAATAATTATCAAAATATCCAATTCAGAATAATTCAAGAGAAAAACAAGCCAGGTTTTTAAACATTATCCATTGCTCCCTTGAAAGGAGGCGAGATGGAGCATTAGTAAAAGCTTGGACTATGGTAAGTTCAAATCCCAGTCAAAACCATTATATCTACCTTTAGCTACCTCGGGCACATGGGGATCAATAACTCGGGAGAGTGGTTCATCTTGGTGAAGGGCAACACTGATTTCAAAAGCCCACAAGGGGTCCTCCATGTTAGGGGTTGAGCGTAGGGTTAGCGACTCTTTCTTGTAAAACAAGTATATTACGGAAACAGTAAAATATAAAATTTGCTGCCCGGCCCACCACTAGGTGTAATAGTTGATGGATTACTCCCTTGAAAACCACCTTATAGTTAGGATTTTGTCTATTTTTTGTAACATAATAACTGGTTCTGATACCAAGTGACATTATCCAAAGTTTAAAGACAAGAATAGGCAGTTAAGGAATCTTTGACAAGCTAGACATATTTTAGAAAGCTCTTATAAGGTACTTTAGATAGACATGTTAATGTAATAGTTGCATATCTGTATTTTTATGCAAAGTTTTTGACAGATCATTTTTAGGGTTCTATATCTTTTTTCTTCTTTCTTCCAAATCCAAGATGGTCACCTGCTGCTGGTCCCTTGTAATGTAATTGGGCTATGAGCTATTTGTGAAGGGCAGAGATGCATAAAGCAAATGAAACAAAAAAAAAACAGAAAGAAATTACAGCAACACATTGTTTAAAGAACTTAGCAAATTTATTCTAGCAGACTTTTGTTCAACTAAGCCTAAACTAGTCCTGGGCTATACCTATTAATAGGATTCATCCCTGTGAACAAAGCATCCACATGTCTGCTCAGTTTGCTGGCCATCTTTGAACATTCTAATAAGTTGTATTATTTACAATTCAGTTCATATGTTTGGTTAGAGAGGGGTGACCATTTCTGGTGGTCCACTTCCTCTTTTATCATTTCCAAGATTAACAGTTTGAGAAAGGTCAGTAGTGATTCCAACATCTGTAGTGGCTGTTGCGGTCAATTCATCAACAGACAAATTCAACTGCTCAGTCGACAACATTGAGCTAAACGTCAGCTGGGAAGGAAAATGTATAGAAGAATCCAACTGACCATCTCCAACAATACTGATGTTATAAGTAGTAGTCTGTCTTGGGGTCCAGTAGCTACAAAACCACAGCAGATGGGAAAAATGGCTACTAATAACACTCTGTATTTCCTGTGCCTGACAGCTATGGAGAATTGCACAGACAATAGATTTCAAAAGTGGTAATAAAAGCAAATAGAGAATCGTTGAGTTCATAGTCATCTTTTCATTGAGGTAAAAGTACATAATATAAACCTTGAGAGGGAGGTAACTCATCAACCAAATGATGATATGAATGCGTACCAGGATAATAAGCATATTGTATTTCTTGCCTTCTTGGCTCTCCATCGAGAGACTGCCGTTTCGGTTAAATTTTCGATTTACAAACTGTTGGCAAACAAGCAGGCTGACTGTTATCAAAATGCACAGATCCAGCAAGACACTAACAAGGAGTAAATACATTGGTTGATAGTAGCAGAAAAACAGACAGGTACAGTCAATTAAGACCCATCCCATCCGGGGCATGAAGCCAACAATGAAGCAACTATTCCAAAGGATAACCATCAAAGCAATCACATTTTTCTTGTGCATGTGGACATGAAGATTAAGAGGACAGATCAGTTTCAGTGAACTATCCGCTGTAAGCCAGAGGAGGGAAAAGGCTGAGGCTGTTGACGCTGTTATTAAAAGACTCTCAGAAAGAAAACAGTCAATTTTTCGATCCTTGCGAAATTCTATATAAATTGCTTTGGTGATGCCAAAAAGACCAACAAGAACGTCTCCAACCAATAAACTTCGGACAAAGACAAGAGATGCACTTTGACCTCCGCTGGTGTAACGAGATTCTAGGAGGACAAGGCAGTTTAGGATAAGTGCCATGCCTCCTAGAGTTCCAAACAATTCTTGTAAAATGATCACTGTAGTGTCATCAGGCCATTCTAAAATTTTCAGATGAGAGCAGTTGGTCAGTATTCGTGATTGGTTGAATTTACACCGATAGTTGCTGGTTGAACTCATCAGTACATATTAGTTGTAAAAAGTGTATACCGATTGTTCAATATCAGGCATATGGGTTCTTCATAGATTCTAAAACCTTGAAGAATAATCTGAGATACAAGTTAAGGATTCTCACAAAAAAAGCCCACCAAAAAACACAATAAACAAAAGTATCATTGGATAGATTTATCATAAGCTGAAAGTTAAACACAAGAATATCCACATCTGCTACAATAAAAAGTTCAACCAATAGAAAATTACATTCTTATAAATTTACGAAACAGGCAAAGGCTTATTTCTTAAAGAAATTGAGTGACAAAAATAACTTTTATATTTTTTATTTATTGTTTTTAAATATTTCCCTTTTTTTCTTAATATTGAAATTTTTGTTCTCCATTCCTTAAATGTCAATAAATTATTTACAATAAACACTATAGAAGCAATAGCATGGTCTTCTTTATCAAATACAATAAGAAAAAATTCTTTAAACCTGATATGAATATTTACAGATTCATTCATTAGAAAACTATTACTTTATCCTTCCAGGAAGCTGGAAAACTTTCATCACACAAGTGCCATTTAATGTAGTTTTTGTATTGCAGTCTTGGTTTTCCAATCTATCTTCTTCCATCTTTTAGTTTGCCATGACAGATAGCTTTAGGAACTCTGGTGTTGTCCATTAAATGCCAAAACCTGTACAACAATGTTGGTGATAGTTCAGCAGTTCCTTCACTCCACATCTTTCGATAGAGGTTGAGTATTTGTTTTGGGTAGGACATATGCATTTCTTTCAGTTTCTTGACATGTAACCTAAAAGTATGCATGTTTCTGTTTAATAGAAAAGATAGCTTCAAATCACAATACTGTACATCATGCATTTTGTTTGAAGACAAATGCTAGGGTACTTCCACAATGGTTTTCAGCCTGCAAAACTGGTTCTTCAATAAAAAAAAGTTTGCATTTTTTTGTTAAATATATTTACATTTTTCTTCTTTTTGTTAATTATGTAATAAAACAAGTGGCTTTGTTTCAATACAATTATATCATATTGAATACTTGCTTGCTTTGAACAGCCAAAATATTTATTTAGATATTTGATAACATGATTTTCCATCCTTGATACTGTAACTATAGCTATTTG
>JAUZSX010339009.1:0-10652 GCA_034780655.1 Idiosepius hallami
TCATCTAGGTGAAGGGTAACACCGAATGTAAAAAGCCCGGGTAAGAGCACATAAAAATGGCCTTGTGCTAAACTTGGGTTGGTGCTCACCAAGTAAATATAATATCACATGCTGAATATTAAAAACAAAAACATCTAATGGTATGTGTGTGTGTACTTTAGTGAAAGTCACTTGGTAAAAGATCACGTTCCTCCAGAACTATGTAAAATGGATAACCTGATTGTTCATTTGAAAAAGAATCAAACTTTATCTGTTTTCTTCAGAAACTTAATTCAAACCACCCCTAATATTGTCGAAGTTGTGTTGGAAACACTGGTTTCCATAAGATTATGGAAGTTAAGCAACGTCGAACATGGTCAGTAGTTAGATGGTAACCATTTAAGTATACCAGGTATCATATCTTGCGCTGGGGCGGGAAATACCCAGGTGAGTATCTGGGGGTATGGTTAAACCACTGGATAAATGCACCCTTAATCATTAGTACTTAATCATTTGTACTCTGGAGGCACCCATCATCAAAGAACCATTCTCGAAAATTAACCTTTCCAGATAGGATAAAATGAGACACAGAGATCCCTGAGGAAAATCTTTTAGGAGCTATGAAAGATAAGGAATACTGGAAAGGTGTAGTGAGTTCAATCTCTGCCGAGGCCGCAAGATGATGATGATGATCCTCACTTTTGCATTCATTTTAATTTGTGTTTTTTGTAATTCTAAATTTTGACCTATTTGCAGATATTTTTCCAACTCAAAACTAATTAAAAGTGTTCCTCATGACTAACGTTTCCATGTATCAAATTTCAAGTGTTTAGACCCAAAATTGACAGATTAGTTTTAAAGGAGACCACAAAAATCCAATCTTTCGACTTTAACTCCTTACAAGCTAAATTGCTTCTTAACCCTTTAAACCCTAAAGAAGCGATATATCGGCCCTGGCAACTTAAGGCAAAAGAAGACACACACACAAACGATATTTCAACCTCCACCTTTGGACCCTGACTTAGCAATATTACCAAGTAGTCACTCAGAGCTGCTCTATTAAAAATCCATATGAGGGTCGAAATGTCAGTGTGTCATTTTTGCCTTCGGTTACTAAGGCCGATATATAAGCCCTTTAGGGTCAAAAGGATTGAACGGCTCGTTTTAATTGTTATGAATAAAATATATTTCTTCTATCACTCTTGGTTTTAGTGAATTGTTAAAAAGTTAAAAATTATTTTTTTTTTAGGGTAGCTCATCCTGAAGATATACAGATATAAGGAGGGCATCCAAAAAGTTACTGTGCCCTATGGTTATATAAACTAATAAACAGTAAATTTAATTGTAAAACATTTCAACAATACAATTTTTACCAATAAAATGTACGGATAAGTCACATTGGAGACACCGCTTGCCATCGGATCACAGAAGTTAAGCAACATCGAGCCTGGTCACTAGTTAGATGGGTGACAATTTAAGAATACAAGGTACTGTACTAGGGCAAGAAACAAACTGCATGCGGTGCCTCTGCTACTCCTTTCGAGGAAACCAATTGTTACACCACACACATCACTGTGAGATACTATATGAATTACCAATAAAAACGTTTTTACTTATTTTCACTATCACAGCTTATCTTAAATAAAGGAAATGCTGGAAATATCCTCCATTGGCATTGAGACATTATTTTTTGTACTGCACAGCAACTTTTTGGACGCCCTGTATAAAAGATAGATTGCAGTATAAAAATGTTTAAAAATCGTATACTTTTGTGGGCAGCAACGGTGGAGCATTGGTAAAAGCTTGGGCTCTGGAATCATATTATGCAAGTTCAAATCTCAGTCAAAACCATTACTTTCACTTTAGCTACATCAGGCAGATGGGGCTCATTAACTCGGGAGAGCAACTCATCTAGGTGAAGGGTAACACTAAATTCAAAAGGCCCAGGCATATAGAGCACGTAAAAATGGCCTTGTGCCTAACTTGCTTTGGTGCTCTACCCAGTAAATAAGATATACTCTTGTGTATCTGTAATAAATGAACTTAGGTGGAATGGAAGTTGGGAGAGGTTTATGTACTGGCTAAGAGATCAGATATTTCGGATATGTAATGAAGACAAAGAAACTACATGACACGCTCTCCACCCACCCTAGGTCATTACACCAACACCCGTGGGAGGGGGGGGGTTAATGTGACCCTCACCCCACCCACCTTGATATCAAATTATAAGTTTGCATTTCAGTAGAAGGGGAGGAGAGGATTCTTTATGTCAAGCTCTTGGCTTGCTTTACAATGACGAACAAGACCATATAATGTCAGATTACAGTTAGACATCACTTGACTATTAGACATTTCTGAAGAGGTTTTTTTGGGGTTTTTTTTTTTTTTTTTTTTTCTTATTTATTAAGGCAGTCAACGTGGCCCAGTGGATAGAAAATATGACTTTGGAACCGTAGTACGCTGGTTCGAAATCAAAGTTGTTTCGTCAACCAATCAATTTGACAAAACCATGATCCAAATTTAGACCATTTAGATCAAAATCTAAACTTAGACAAGGTGGGCCAAAAGTAGGTATACAATTATGGAAAGTAAAAAAGAAAAAAAAAGTCCAAAAGTCACAGGGGACCATGCATGCTTCACTTGTTTCATTTTATTATTATTATTCTTCTTCGGGAGGTCGACGTGGCCCAGTGGATTTTGGAACCACATGGTACCCGGGTTCGAATACAAGTTCCGTCTACGTTGACATGTCGACTAATACTCTTGGGAAAGGTATGAAACCCCATCTTCCCTTCAGTTATGGATTAAATAGTGCAACTTGTTATTAAAAAAACTATGTGTATAAAAAAATGTTTATAAGTAATTGTTTCGGCATTAAAATTACCTAAAAAGGTTGATATGCCATTAAACACAAAACAAACAAACTTATTCATTAGAAATATTGCTCAATTTTTTTCTTGGGTGCTGCTGGCTTGCTATTAAGGTAATAATTAAGGAACCCCTATTATATAAAAAAAAGCTACACCCTCCATGTGCAAATTTCAGTGGTCTGAATGGATTGATGCTCGATTTTGTGTTCATTATGATTTGTGTTTTTTTTTTTTCGTAATTCCAAATTTTGACCCCTTAGCAGCTTTTTCTCCAGCTCAAAACCTATACATTGTTTTGCCCGGTGCCAGAGACTTGCTACTGATCTTTAATTTTTTTCAAAACCGATTTGCGTTTTAAAATGAATTATTTTTTCTTAAATTTCAAAAACGCTTCTCCATTATTTATTTATTTATTTATTTTTAATTCAAGATTGCTTATTTGTATCTATTCTGGTTTTCTTAATTTAATTTGGTCAAGTCGCGTTCAAGACACTGATCACGGAAGTTAAGCAACATCGAACTTGGTCAGTAGTTAGATGAGTGACCAATTAAGAATACGAGTGTTTACAGTTCAATTTCTTGTTTTTTTTCTGCTTGATCTAGCTACCCGCTCATAAACCGGATGTAGAACCCAATCAAACACAACGATTTAGACTTTTATATGTATATAGATAAAACAATGTCAACTAAGACATAAAAACTTCTCTAAAGAAATAATAATTCTCGTGACCTTCAGTGATGATTCAATGAAAACTGAATTATTTTGTTGATTTTTTTAGAACAAATACTACAATTCTAAACTCATTATGTTTAAGTCTGAGAAGGTTTATTTAGAAAACTTGTTCATAGGCTGTCTACTAAACATGTATTTACTAAAATAGGGGAAGTTCATCTGGCCTTGTGGGTATGCAGTCGGACTTCAGAGTTGTAATACTGTTGTGGTTTTGAGTTCGAATTGTCCAGTTGTTGTGGTCGTCACTTGTTGCGGTCGAATGTGGTGTTGTATACAGTGTAGTTATTAAATATAAGAAATAAGACAACAGTATTAACAAATATATTAACAAAAGATACATAAAAAGTGGCATGCAACTACTAGCAGATATGCTTAAATCCTCTCTCCCTCTCTCTCTGGGTGACGAGAGAGATCACATTTATAGTGCTTGGAAGAGTTCATTCTGAGGTGTGTTTCACCTCACAACAAATATGCAATTTCGAATTCTAGTCATTCATTATAAGACTAATAATATTGATAATATTAATGAAAATATTGCAACATTAAGAACTCATATATGATGTTAAGTTGAATGTTTAAAAAAAAATTCTTATTGCAATATTTTAAGTTATAAATTTATTATATAACTAGAAGTATTGCCCAGCGTCGGGGACTTGCCAATATCTTTTTTTCAAAAACGCTTTGTGTTTGAAAATGAATTATTTTTTCTTTATTTTCAAAAACGCTTCTCCGTTATTTATTAACTTGTTTATTTTGAATTCATAGTTTAATTCCAAATTTCCTCTGGAAATGTAGCGATTACTTGATCTAGCCACGTGCATGCCCGTAAATTCAAAACCGGATGTAGAACCCATTCAAACGCGACAATTAGAGTTTTAATAGTATATTAGATATAATAATAATGAAATCTTCATGTCTGCAATTTTCATCTAACTTCAATCATTCTTCCAGAACGTAATGATTTTTATGAATTTTTCAATGCCTAACCTTTGTGATAACCTTACTGCATAAAAAACAATTATTAATTCATTCTGTCTTTATTGTCAGACTAAAAATAATGAGTGATAACATTGTTGGAACATTTTAGAATATTCTACTTGAATAATAGAAAAGACATCTGTGTCAAGTTTTTGAGGTCTTTTTGTTTATCTTTTGTTTTTTAAGACACACTTATTCATAAATGTTTTTCGGGGGGTGAGGGTTGTTATTTTCTTAAGATTTTATTTCATATGTCTTTGTTTGTGACAAGCAAGTCTGGAATAGTAGTTAAAGCTTGGATCCTGGACTTGTATTCTACAAGTTCAAATCCAAGTCAAAACAATTACATTCACCTTCCGCTGCTCCATGACATTTACTTGGTCGGGCACAAGTTAGGCACAAGGCCATTTTTTTTTTTTTACGTGCTCTATATACCTGGGCATTTTGCATTCAATATTGCTCTTCATCTAGATATGCCCGAGGCATCTAAAGGTGAATGATATGGTTTTGACTGAGATTTGAACTTGCATACTATGATTCCAGAGCCCGAGCTTTTACCAATGCTCTACCCTCACGACCCAGGCAGATGAGTCTGTGTTTGAACCCTCCCATCGAATTTGATCAATAAGTCTCCTCACACCATGTATGGCCATCAGACTTGCTCACTGATGTGAGGCCCCATTATATTTTACAAACCTTTTCAAAGAACAGTAAAACTTATTTTAAGTTTTATATTACTTTATACTGCATTTGTATTTGTTATAATTTTGATGTAGTCCAGTTATTGTCTGATTAATCGTCTTAATTAAAAGTCCTTCCACTTTTGTTTTTCAGATTTCAAGTGAAAAAGAAAAAAGAAATCATGAGTAAAAAAGGAGTAAAAATTTTTCTTTTTATCGTCAACACATTTTTTTTTGTAAGTAAATTTTTTTTTTCTTTATTCCACAAAATGAAAAATGAATTTTAGCAAATTTCCAATAAAAAAAAAATTTATTGGCCAAACATTTTTTTTAACAAAAAAATATGAAAAATTAATCCTACATTTTATAATCAAAGTAACATTAAATGACATTAGATAGATTATTTAAGAATGATTAAAATTTTGTGAGATTTAGCAACTAGCTAGCACTCACCCACTCTTAGTTTACCAATAGTCACCCCCCTGCAACTTTTTCAATCAAGGATCGAGCAAAATGATCTGACACATTTGTATGTTTAATTAAAAAGTAAGTTAGAATAAATAATGACTACAGTGTTTTTATTTTTCTTAATTTACATTTGGTGGCCATTTTGTTTTGTATATAGATTTGGAAAATATAAACACTTGCTATTTATCTTTATACTAATTTGCTCTTACGATGGGGGCACTCGGAGCGAAATAACAGCAGAGCAGGCTGGCAGTGATCAAGAGACAGATGAGGAAAAATAGAAAATTCGAGAACAATAGCTTAACCACTAACCACTTCTGTCATACCTGGGGGAGGAGCTTTCTCACCATTATTGGCCTCATCAGTCAAGAAAGAACTCACAATGCAAGGAAAATTGGTCTTCCTCAAATTTAAGGGACAAACGAATACAATACAAATATTATATTTACTTGGTGAGCAGAACCAACCAAGTTTTGGCACAAGGCCATTTTTAAGGTAAATGCAATGGTTTTGACTGGAATTTGAACTTGTGTACTACGATTCCAGAGCCTGAGCTTTTACCAATATAAATATAACTAAATTTTTGTTGGTCTTTTTTTTTCCTTAATCCTTTGAATCCTAAGAGGCTGATATATCGGCCCTGACAACATAAGGTTAAAAAAGACATACTAATATTATGGCTTTAATATGTTCATCTAATTTAACGACTGAGTGACTACTTGGTAATTTTGGTAAGTTGGGGTTTAAAAGGTTTAATTTGTTTTTTGTTTAATTAATTTCAAAAAATAAATTTTATTTCTTTATTTAATTTTTTCTTCTTTTTTTTTTTTCCTAAATTTAAAAGAAAATTAAATAAAAATAAATCAAGAACATTTATTTAATTTTTTTTTTCTACATTTTTTTGTTTTTTGTAGACTATTGGAGTTGTTGTGTTTGGTGTTGGAGTATGGACAGCCTCAGATAAAATTTTCCTTTCAGACATTATTGGTTCAAACCTTTACGCTGCAGCTTCGTATATGCTGATTATATCTGGTGTGGTTATTCTTGTCATCTCCATCATTGGTTGCGTTACAACATGGAAAGAAATGCGCTATGGAATTCTTTTGGTAAGAAACAACAGCAAAATAATATATTGAAACATATACAAATATTTATGAATAAATAGAAGTATGTTACAAAAGTAAAAATACTCCAAATCTTTAAAAACTTTTCTTTTCAAGGCTCTACATTGCGAATAAATCACTTGCATTTGTGAGTGATTTTTCCAGTTGGCGACTAAAGATAAAAGATTGCTTATCTTTTTGGCAACTGTTTTTTTTTTCCACAAACAAATCTTTCATTAGTGAATGAAAAATGTCTTCAACTTATATTTTCTTTAAAAAGAATAAAACTTGCAAAGACAATTATTTAAACAGTAAAAGGTCAATAGTCACTTTTTCCCTTTTTTTAAACAAGGCTTTTTAAAGAAGTATCTCTAAAACTAAAATGAAATTGATCACGTGGTATCATATCCCAAAATTTTGACAGTAGTCTACTTCTTATGAAGTTTTAAAAATACTAATAGCATTGGGATGACCTTATAACCAGACATGCTTGCTGAACTCCCTCCATTAAATTTTATCTGCATCAATATCATAATTCGAAAATAAAACAGAACTTCACCTAAAATTATTGGTTTATTCTTAACAGTGAAATTGTATTTCTTAGTTTGGTTAGTTAATAGAAATATTTAGTAGTGAAAGCTCAACTAAAATTAAATTCATCTGTGGAGCCCTGCTTTTATTTCAGTTGCTAGATTTTTTAGTCCAATAGAAACAGGGTATGATTGCTCTGATTTGAATTATTCCATTTATGCCAGCTGAACAAAATTGGAATAACTATTGTTGTTGAGCAAATTTACAAAAATTGAATAACACTATTAATCCATTGGACTCTAAGAGGCCGATATGAAAAAATAAGGCTAAAGAAAACAAACCATTATTTTGGCTTTAATATGTTCCTCAAATATAACAAATCTGAGTGACTACTTGATAATTTTGATAAGTCGAGGTTCAAAGGATTAAAGTTAATTTAAGAATTTTGTAAAATCTATTTTAAATGAAATTTTCGTTAAAATCTCATTTTTTAAATAATTTGTTTTAAAAGTTTGTTTTTTTTTGTTTTTTGGTTTTTTTTTCCCCCACAGTATTTAGTTATTTTGTCTATGATTTTCAGTTTCATAAGTCGGGGTTCAAAGGAAAAGTTAATTTAAGAGTTTTGTAAAATCTATTTTAAATGAAATTTTAATTAAAATCCGTTTTTTTTTTTTTTTAATTTTAATACTTTTATTTTTTCATTTTTGTTTTTATTTCCGCAGTATTTTGTAGTTTTGTCCATGATTTTCATTTTTTTGATAATTGCTTCAATCTTGGCAGTGGTTTTTCGAGGAGAGGTAAGGAAATCCTTTTTTTCTTCATTTTTTTTTAAATTAAAAAAAATATCTATTAAAATAATTTTTTTTTTAACATTTTAAAGAGGGGCAATATCCTTTTATTGAATAATATTCTTATCATAGACTTGGCTATTTTGCAATTTTACCATATTTTTTTTTAATTCTGTAGTTATTAGTAAAGACTAAAGAATTAAAAGAAATGGTAAAATTGCATTATAGTCAAGTAAAGAATAGGTGTGAGAAGAATATTCTTTAATAGCATATTTTCATAGGCCTAATAATAATATTATTAATTAATAATTGGTATTAATAATAATAGGGCGGTCTATGTGGCCCACTGGAGAGGCACCCATACTTTGGAATCGTAGTATGTTCAAATCCAAGTTTTTCCGTCTACGTTGACATTTCGACTTATACCCTTGGGAAAGGTATGAATCATCATCTTCCCTCCAACTATGGATTGAATAGTGTAACTTGCATTATTAAAAAAATCTGTGTACAAAATGATGTTTATGAAAAGTAATTGTTCTAGGCATTTAAATGACCTGAAAAGTTTGATATGCCATTAAACCTGTGGCTTTCAAACTTTTTCTTGCCAGTGCCCCATTCAATGCTCGATGAAAATTCCAGTGCCCCCTCTTCCAACGAACACCATAACGATGGTACATCTTGAAAATTATATGCTGGAAGTATACGTCTAGTTGCAGCGACATGGGAACGCTTAATTAAATCGTCCTGTTTTTTTAGCCTTTCTGCCAACACCAATTGAAAATGTTTCACTGTAATTGCTTCAAGGCCCCATTAACAATTTTAATGCCCCCTCATCCGACTACTTACTCGCCAGCTGCCCCCCTGAAAGTTCATATCGCAGTACCGCCCACTTTGAGAACCACTGCATTAAACGAACTAACAAACATTTTATAGACAATTTTTTCTTTCTTTATTTTTATATTTAAATTTTTTTTTAATTTTCAAAAAATGTTTAGAAAAATTATTTTATTTTTTTACATTTTTGTAACTCTTGTGATTAACCTTTTATTCTCGTTTTTCTTAATCCTTAATTTTTTTTTTTGGCATTTTTGCAGAACAAGCAAATAGAGAAATTTGTCCGAACCCTAAACCCTAACCCTGAACCCTAACCCTAGCCAATCAAATTGCTGTCTTACAACTGGTGTAAAGTCGCCGAGAAAAAAAATTTTTTTTACATTTGTTTTTTTTTCAAAATCGCATTTTTTTTTTTTTTTTTTTTTTTTTTTTTTTTAATTATAAATACTAAAGTTTTGTTTGATATTGTTTGTTCATTTTTCACCATTTCTTTTTCAGTTAGAAGATGTAATGTCAAAAACAATGGGTTTGACAATACTCAAACAGTATGGAAATAACCTTGATTACAGTGAGGAAAACCGTGCCGTTACAAGATCCTGGGATCTGACTCAAGAAAAGGTTAGAGGGTCTTGGCATTTTTTTTTTTTTTTTCTAACCATTTTGTATTTTCCTTACTGCGATGGGATTTCCATTAATTAAAACGATGAAATTATGATGATTAATTCCAAACTCTTTCTAGTAAAAAAAAGTATGCTACGGAAACAGCAAAAAACAAATTTGCGCACCAACAGGTGTAATGGCTTGTGTCATGCTCAGAAGGCATTAAATATATATATTTTCTTATTTTAGGTGTATTTGTTATTCTTATATTTCATTCTTTTAATACAAATTAACCCTTTTGACCCTCCGGGGGCCGATATATCAGCCTTAGTAACCAAAGGCCAAATAGACACAGACATTTCGACCCTATATGGTTCTGCAATAGAACGACTCTGAGTGACTACTTGGTGATATTTCTGTCAGGGTCCAAAGATGGAGGTTGAAAAATCGTTGTGTGTGTGTGTCTTCTTTTGCCTTCGCCAGGGTTGATATATCGGTTCTTTAGGGTTCAAAGGGTTAACTATGTTTTTTTATTATTTTGCTGAATGCTGTGATTTTTGACGGCATTTTTATGCTAGGATATACATTAATGTATACATTGATCAAAAGGTTTTTTGGGAGTTTTTTAAAAAGAAAACATCTCTGTAAATAATTAATCTTCATTTTTTTCTGAGTTTTGTATATTTGTAAATCTACAGAGATATGGACTTTTATTTTATAAGCATTATTTTTTAATCTATTTAACGGATTGATTTATAAATAAATAGAATGTTCAGAAGGAAAACTGGGCATTAATTGCCGACAACGTTCTCATTTTTTGGTTGTTTAAAAAAGGGAATAAAAATTTGATTTTCATTCCACTTTCAAATTTTTTTATGCACATAATGAAGAATGAGAGAATGAATTAAAATCAATGAAAATAACTTTCATCCATTTTTCATTTTTAGGGTTAATGTTTAGAGTTTAGGAGTAGGAGTTTAGGATTTTAAGAGTAGGAGTTTAGGATTTTAAGAGTAGGAGTTTAGGATTTTAAGAGTAGGAGTTTAGGATTTTAAGAGTAGGAGTTTAGGATTTTAAGAGTAGGAGTT
>JAUZSX010339020.1:0-10651 GCA_034780655.1 Idiosepius hallami
ATATGCATGTATGTTTATATGTGTATTATAAAATTCAAATAGAATACTTGTATAAAATATATAACCCAGAGTTATAACATTTTACAACATTTGTAAAATTGTTTATTCTTAAGTCAAACCAAAATAATTTATTTACCTAATCTTATTTTACTGTCTCTTTTAAAATCGTCAATTTCATTTTAGAATTTTTTCCTTTTTACAAAAATACACTGAATAATAGATTGACAATTTATTAAAATCTTTTTCAGTATCATAATTATATAAAATCTTTATTTTTCATCTTAGAAATTAAATATTTTCCCTGTTTGTCAAAATTATAACTTTGTCCAGTGTGGAAATACTTGTCTCGGCTGTGTTTTAATGGCCATTTTATTTTACTTTACTAAATTTAAAGAAGCTTGGGATGTTATTTTTTTTTTCTCCTTGTTTCTTTTTTTTTTGTTTCTATTTGCTTCCAGACATCATCCCATTATTAAATAATCTGTCCATTCATTAATTCTTTCACAATATCTGCTTTTTATTCTTCTTTTTATTCTTCACTCTGTTATTTGCTATTCTAACTTAGATGAACACTTTTTTTTCCATTTCTCACTCATATCTTTATTTTAAACTTCACTTTTTCTCTCATTTGATTCATTCTGTAGATCTGTTTATTTGTATTGAATCAGGACTTCTTCATTATTCCTTTTAGTGCAAAAGTTAGTGATCTAAAAAAAAAAATTTTGTCCCAAAAGAAAGCATTGATTTGAAGTCAGCAGAATGGTACTTCCACCATATTCGAAAGTTTGCAGATAAATGGCAGAAAAGTCTTGGAAAATGATGGACTTTATTTTAATTTCAAAGTGTTTACGAACTTTTGGGACAGTCCCATATATTCAACTGATCCTAACAACAGAAGACTTCTATCTAAACAGTTTATTTTAGACTTGGCCTTTCTTTGTCCTCAAATGAAGGCAGATTAGCATCATGAAGCTTTTGCTGATTTAAAAAGAATAATGAAAGTTTTTATTTAATATCGCTTTTTTTTTCTCATTAATTTGTTGTCCCTATGTTGATTTTAAAATCGTTGTACAAAATCTTAATTTACAGTTTAGATTGATGATTAGAGATTAGACTTAGTTAATGCATGTATTGTAAATTCATTGCATTAAATTGTTAAGATAATTCCTGTGCTTTATATATAGATATAAATAGAAGCATTGGTAGATGTATACAAATTTGTTACAACTTCTCAATTCTTAAACATTTGATTATCCTTAATTAACTCTTTCAACACTTTAAATAGCTAAATTATTCTCAATAACTTCTTTTGTACTGGGTGGCCTAAAAGACACTGATTGTTTTAAAATCTAATTATTTTCTTTAATTTTAGAGATATACTCTCTAGATCAGGCATGTCAAACATGCGGCCTGACAGCTAATTTCCATGCTAATTTCTTTTGATGTATTCTTTTGTTAAACTACAACTACTTTTAACTTGCATTCTTGAATATGACCAAATTATTGCATGTCTCTAAATTACCAGTAAAATGATAATATTCAGCAATGATTTTTATTTAACAACTTTGATTAATATTATAGGGGCTAACACAAACTGATTCCTGTGGCCCCACGGGGATCTGAGTTTGACATGCCTGCTCTAGATTATAGAACAAAATAAATTGACGCCCCCCCCCCAAAAAAAAAAAAGAATCTTTTTTGGCAATACTTATTTATTAATTTTGCACTAAACTAAACTAAGGTACATTTACATGAGGTTTAATTATGAAAAAGAATGTTTTTCTTTTAAGTGTCCACCATTTTTTGTTTTGTGCTGCCAAGCCCTTCCTAACATTTTCCATGACAGAGTTAAGCATTTCTGGGTGTCTGTCCCTTATTTAGACTTAAATGTTCTGGCTTTTATGGTGCTTGCTGATGGGGAATCTATCTTTTGGGTTAAAGTGTCACTGGTAACTTATTTGAGTTTCCTTAATTGACCTGTTTGATTTAAAATATCATTTAACAATAAAGATGCATTTCTCTTGGCTATGTTTACTCATGCTAACTTTGGAAGTTCTAGTTATTATGAAAAGATTTTTTAAAATATTAATAAACAAGGAAATTATTAATTTTTGTAAAAAAAACATCAGTGACTTTTGGGCCTCCAAGTACTATTGAAACTCAGAATTTGATTGATTGATTGATTGGAGGAGGAAGATGTTATACATAACTTGTGTTAATTCATTCTGTGATAAGTTAAAATGTACATTTTCAGATAATTTTTCTGAAAATTTTTGAAAATGAAATCCTCCAAATTTGAGATAAATTGGGAATCCACTCGTTTACGTCTGCCAATGTTTTAAGCAAAATAATAAGAAAAGAAAAGATGGGACTAAGGTTTAAGTTGCTTTTATTGTTTGGCAAAATGCTTGCAAAAAATCCTTTCTGTTTTTTTTATTTTCCTTCTTTTTTTTTTTTTAACTTTTTGTGCCAATCTTTGTGAGTGTCATTTTTATCTTTTGAGAAAATGCCTTTTTTCTTCAAGCTTGTGAATCTGTCTGCATGGCATGTTGATCCCTCTGTTTCAGCCATTCTGATCCAGAATTTCGTGTCAATATTAAACGCGCTTCCCGCACACCTGCCTCTGCCGGCTTGCAGCATAGCACAAGGTCAGATTTCAACCCATCTCCGTCCCATTTTAGGAGAAACTTCTTTTTTTTTTTTTTTTTGTTTGTTTGTTTTTCCTCCCCTTTTGGCCTGATTAATGGCTTAAAAGCATTGAGGTAGCATTTTAAATTAATTTTAATTAATTTTTTAAAAATTTATCTTCTACCATAATAAGATTTTTGCACTACTATATTTGAAGGCATGTAAGATTTATTGAAATATAAAGGAAATTTTTATTACTTTAAGATACTTTTTTAAAAATGACTTTTCCTCTCATTCACTACTTTTAACTATAACCACCTCTAATCGTATTTTATAGCCTCACTTTCAAAGATTTGCTGTAACATCTTAGATAAATAGATGCCTTTCGGAGCAAATTTATCTCAGACGGATTATGTAGAAAAATTTAAATTTTGATAAAATATCCTTTTTAATTTTTAGATGAGGTTTCATAATTTGGGTTTAAACTTTTATTGTGGACTTTTTGTCTGCACAGTTTCTTCAATTACACAATGGAATGTAAATTCCTAAGGGTATTAGTCCAAATAGGAACATACACAGAAAGACTGGGATTTGAACTGGCATATTACGATTCTAAAGTCTGACTGCCGTTAATCCATTGTCACTCTAAATGCTGACTGTGCAGTATAATCTTTAAAATCATTTTCTATTAAAAAAATGATAGTTTAGACTATCTAGACCCAGATATTATTAGCATTATAATGATAATAATGATTTGTATTCGATTACCTAAAGAAAGCCGAAGGATTTATCAGCCAAAATATGGTTAAGATAAAATTAATAGGTGAGAACAAGAGTTCAAAACCTTAATACACAAATTATCAAACCTTAGCTCATGGACACTAAAAAAACAATTATATTCTAGTAATGTTTATTGTTATAACTTGTTATGAATAAATTATTTTCATCTTCACTATTCAATTTTATAACTATAATTAAGATCCATTTTCTTGTCACTCTACTTCCATCTTTAATTGATCAAGTCCTTATTAATGAAAAATCAACTTTATATAACAATATTCTTTGATGTATTTTAACTATGTTTTATATTTCCATGCATCTTCTGTGCCATTCTTTTTTTCATCCTTTTAATGCTTATCCCAGTTTGTGTTCTCATCATTCAGAATTGCTTATCATTTTACACTAACAAATTACTCCTAAAAAGTGAAGTTATTTTTCCTATGCAGATTAATTATAAACCTATTTATATCTAACAAAAAATGCTTTGAATTAAGTTTATTCATCAGATTGATGTCTGCATTCATGGTTTCATTTCAATTTGAAATTCAAGGTGCTTTCAATAAGTTTCCAGATATTTTTTGTATAGACACTTTGATTGATAATACACACATGAAACTCTAATTCCCTTTGAAGTAATCTCCTCTAGCTGCAAATGCACTTGTACCATTTCAACAACTTCTAGAAGCCCCCCCTGAGAGTCCTTTTGTGTGAGCAGGTCAATCAGCTTCATCACAGCCTTTTCCATCCCTTCAATTGTCTCATAATAAGATTAGGGAATAACCAAAAGTCACAGGGAGCAAGGTCTGGACTATAGGGAGGGTAAGGACTGTCTTGGTGCCCATCTTGGTCAAATAAGCTGTGACAAGGATCGAGTATTCTAAACACTCTTGGGACAAACTTTGCACAAATCTTCCACATCTTCAGTTCCTCGCGAATAATTATGTGTACAGTTTCCACACTGGCATAAAACTATACACACAGCAGTCCTTATTCATCAAATTCTTTATTTGGCATATCAACTCTGGTGTTCTGACATCCTAACACCTTGCATTATTCCTCACAGACTCCCTGCCTTTCTTAAATCTCCTATTCTACTCAAAAGCTGATGCTTGATTCATGCAAGATGGTCCAAAGCAGTCTGATGCATTCCATGTTTCTGTGGCATTTTTTCCAAAGTTTTATTGCATACCATTCTTCTCATGTCCAAATTGCCTTTTTGAAATTCTTCAGCTGTGACAGACTTAAGTTGGGTGCATTCCAATTCCTGCTGTAGCTGTTTATTTGAAACTGAAATCATAATAATTGGTCAGTCATCTCATAAGATGTTAAGCAAAATAACATACTGAATGTTAAAGAGTTTCCAACAATTTTAAATGCGTGTACAAAATAAGCCTGGAAACTAATTGAAGACATCTTGTAATGTAACAAAATTTGTTAATCAGCTTTCATAATAATTGAAGTATTGATAGACAAATTTTTTCATCATCCCAATTCTTGAACATTTGATTAACTCTTTCAATGCCTTAAATAGCTACATTGGTTCTCAGAACTTCTCTTGTAATATTGAGATTTATAATTTGAATAGTTGGAGTGAGGGGAGGTCTTATCCATTTCTTGAGTTTATTCAGTGTTGAAAGAGTTAAGATTCACATTTTCAGATTAATTTTCTAAAAAATTACTTCAATTGTTTTTTTGTTTTTTTAATTCCATACTAAAATCCTTGCCTTTTCTGAATCAAAACTTGGACAAAATTTGTGGATCATCTTTGATAATAATACTGATAGCCACATTAGAATTGCTGGTGGTCATTCCACCAGCAATATTTTACTGTTTCCAACAAATCTTCTTCTTTGCAGTCCGTCAGTCTTAACAATGACTAGTCGGAGCCGTAGTGCTTTATCCCTTGGTATTGGCGTAATTCTCTTTCAATTTGAAATGTTTATCCAGGCATTCCCTTTCAGGGCAAGTAGTGATATCCCTGAACAGGCCTTTGCTTCTACCTCACTTGCACAGTTTAGGTGTATTATCTGTTGTGCATCAAATAGATACCCTCTGAACCTCCAATGCTCATGTTCATTGAACCAATCCCTCGACGAAGAGGAGGCTGCAGCTTCCGACTGAAAGTAATCTCAAAGAGGTAGACAGTTGCTCTTTCATCCAAATAGCATGGAACTGAAATTTGTTCTGTGTTAATAAACACTCACTTATTGTATCTGATATAATTTGAAGAAAGATCTTTATTTGCAATAGATTTTTTTTAAAGACAATGTTTTAATACAAACTTTTCATATGGTAAGATATTACTTGATTACGAAATAGAAATGGCAGAGTCGATTGGTAACACAGAAAATGAGAAAATCTGCTCACCATTTTTGGCACATCAGCTGCATTTTTCAAGTGATTTTTTTATGATTGAGCACTTAAAATGTATTCTAAAAAAATGCAATCAAAATACTTCAACTGAGAGAAGCATTCTGCATAGATTCCACCATAACTTTTAAGCCATGCTGTGCTTTTCTTTCTTCTCCATTATTGTCCACACATAATAACTCCCATTGCTTTTTAAACTGCTGTGTGGATTTTTGTGAGGATCAAAAATGGCTTAAGTTTTTGGTCAAAAAAATACAAAAGATTAAACTGCTCTTCAGAAGGGTTTACAAAAGAAACCTTGAGGCAAAAACAGTATGCATTGATTTGGATTAACAATCAATCAAAGCCCATAGATTATTTAAATGGCACAGCTTGAAAAATATGGGCTTACCTCTGTAACAAAAATCTATGATAGACTGACAGACAGCCTTTTGTACAAAAATAAAAATATTTGTATATAAATCTAGGCACAATTACCAACCATTTTGAACCCTATCTATTAGTATTTTTAAAAAGAATAAACGTTTAAGCCAGTAAGTCTTGCTTTTACAAGCATAGATGAAAATCAATTGTCTTTATTTGTTCATTATCTATCATCAAAACTGAAGGTAGGAAATAGTTTTATCATGCTTGTAACTTTAGTTGAGACTAAATAGGAAAGAAAATTCAAACAAAATATTAGAAAAGTACGATTAAAAGAGATTTTTTTTTCATTTTTTTAATTTTAAACTGTTTTTCTTGTCTGTGTATTCTTTACAGACTATTGTCCTCGTCTTCATAGTTGTTGTTTCATAACGTTTAGACTAATTAGTCCTCTGCTTTTTGTTAGGTTGGTTACTCTCTCTGTTTCTTAAGATATATTATTTGGTAGAGTTGAGAACTTTCTTGGCACGTCCCTATTATTTGTGGCAATCCAATGATTGCATTTTGAGAGTGCTAGCAATAATCCTGTTGTCATAACTTGGATTGCTAGAGAACATGAATTGTATAGCTATACATATCTGATTTCACTCATTTAACATTGTGTCACTTTCAGACATAATAAAAGGCTCTTATCACTCTAATAATTTCTGCACATCTGGCCAACTAATTGATGGTCTGTAATAAATTAAAAAAAATGGTTTTCATCCAAAAGAAATGGAATCATGCAGTCTTTTTTAGAGCAACAATTTTATCTTTCCACTCTGTATTCTGTTGTATTCATTGAATATCCAAAGTTTCATCATTTGTATCAAAAGGTCTTGAAAATGAATTATTTTCAACTGTGCTTGCCCTGCCTTTTAAGTTTACTCACATTCGTAAGATAATAACAAAAACAAGCATTTTAATATTTTATTATTTTATTTCCAAGATAAAAAAAATTCTGTAAAATAAATAAAAAAACAGAATAAGTGAGTAAACTGGCGATCATGTTTTTTTACTGGCTGTCCTGGCAAAGTTCATCACACTTCACTTGTGGACTGGGAAGCACATCAACCCTTACTTAATCTTGAGAGAATTAATTTATTTTTATCGCAGAAATACAGCTTAAATTACTGAATTAGTAAAGTTGCTTTTCTTTTTTTGGCTTCAAGCAATTTAATGTAAAATTTAAACAAAATTAGTGTGATAGATATTGAGAGTTAGAACTTGGGCTATGATATGCTTTTGCTAAAGATTATTCTTATTGCTGATTTTACTATTTTGCGATTTTACCATTTCTTTAAAGTCTTTACTTATTACTAGGGCTATAACAACATAATTTTATTAAAAGTATTCTTAGAGCCTTAATAACTAGGGATGTGACAAGCATATTCTTTAATAAAAGAATATTGTCATAGCCCTCGTTATTTTTAATAATTAGAAAAAAAAATAGTTTTAAATTGTTTTTCTTTAAAACAAGAAAGAAAAATATTTAACAGACAATACTAATTGAAATTATATTTTTGGGGGGGAATTCTTTGAGATGATATTTTATAATCAATGTATTAATTTCTTTTTGGACTATTGTTGAGGATATGGTTACAAGACTTAGCATTCTTATCCAAGATGGTGGTTAATCATCTGACGAAGGCCAGAGGATAGGTTGGTCGAAACATGGTGTAAGAACAATAATAAAATGATGAGGACAACAATCTTAAAAGAAATTAATACATAATACTGATTGGATTCATGAGCAACTTATTATGCCTCAGAATCTAGTTTCTACATAGTCACTACCATTCCAAATGAAATTGTTCATTCTTGCATTAGGAGTGCGCTTTGTCAATTGTTAAACCCATCTTCTAATTGTGCTGATGTCAGCTCCATCAGCTTTGTAAATGTTCAAGAGCACAAGTGAATTTTGATCAGTTAAATTATATATATAAATATATATTTGTGTGTGTGTGAATATATATAAATATATATATATGTGTGTGTGTGTGCATGTAAATATATATAATGTGTGTGTGCATGTAAATATATATATATGTGTGTGTGTGCATGTGAATAAATATATATATATAATGTGTGTGTGTACCTTAAGAACCATTTTGTATGAAGCATTAAAGAGACTTGAATATTCTTATAGAATAAGTATTGAAAAGTATTATGTGTAAACTCTCAGGAATTCTTTCTATTTTTGTTTTGATATCTGCTATCTTTTTTTATTTACATAATTTATTATGAAATGAGGTTTAATGAATTTAAAAATCAGGACTAATCATACTCATTTGAAACTCTGATGGCTGTGTGTGTACATGTATATAAATACTAGCAAAGATACCTGCGCAAAGCACTTAAATTTTCTAAACGCTAGCATACCCACTTTGTCAAAACCCTTACAGTAAGTCAGTGTTTTAAGAGCAACTATTGCCCAAGCAAATTTAATGTGTTTTAAAATTTTAAGTTTTAATTGATTTTATTATGTTAATGGGTTTGTTACCCCAAAAGAAATTCAACCTAATAACATGTAGCGGTTTTGGTCTCATTTTAAGACCCAAATGAGAAATGAACACGGAGTAAATGATCCGTTGAATGGTTCAGGGTATTGGAGAGGATTATCATACCAACTTTGGTCATGGACCGTCAACTGGTTTTGGCTCTAAGATGATATACATAGGCCATGACCTTGATAGACCATGACCTCTGACCTTCAAAAATGATGTGCACCATCCGTTAGTCATAAACCATCATCCTGCCAAATTTGGTCATGATTTGTCGAGTGGTTTGGGCTATAGATGAGTTGTACGGACGGAGAGAGGGACACACATACATAAACGCTACTTTTACTTTATGTGAAGGTACAAAATTGCAAAGTTTATAAGGCAGTATGATGTGTTGTTTATTATATTTGGTAATATTTCAGAAATAAGATTCCATTTCCAATCTAGGGGTTCACTCTAAGTGCTTCTTGTCTGTAGAATTTCTTGGATTGTTGTGTTGTGTCCGGTCAACTCTGGGTCAAAAGTTATCTTTAAACTAAATTTTACATTTTAACAAACAGTCTACCATTGAAAGAATTGTTCAAAAGTTTCATACCTACAGACCTCCAAACTATTTTGTCTATTTTTAGTCTAGAGACTTGAAATTTGATGTATTCAATTTGATTTTTATTCAGAAAAATAGGTGCTAAGGAGTCAAATGTGCTTCCGGGGCAAGGCATAATATTCTTAGTAAGAATTTTTTAGTTGTTTCCCCTTGCAGTCAGGGTTGAACGTTCAGATCAACTTAAACCAATTCATAATGCATATTTGTAGACATTTCAAAGTGATTATGCTTTTTAGCCATTAACATATTTTATTGTAGTCCACAAAATAAATAAACAAGTTAACAAGCCTCATCTCAAGAAATGTTTATCTGCATTTAACAAAACAAAAAAAAATTTTTTACATTATCAAATTGTGTTGTGGCATTGTGAAAAATCATTTAAAAAGAAAACAGAAAAAGATTTAAATAGTTTAAGAATTATGTTCTGATGTTTACATAGATTTTTATTTGTCCTGATTTTTACACTAAGAGTCAGCTGTACTTTTAGAAAAATGTACTTTTGTCCTGATTCTTACACTAAAAGTCAACTGTACTTTTGTCCTGGTAAGTCAGCTGTACTTTTAAAAAAATGTACCTTTGTCCTGGCTTTATGATAAAAGTCAACTGTACTTTTATCCTGGTTTTTACACTAATAGTCAACTGTACTTTTAGAACAAAAACATTAGAATTTATTTTTTACTATAATTTCCAGTTTTTTTCCACATGTATTTCTATCCATTTCTTCTAAATATTTTTATTTAAACACTTTATTCTTTTAATAGCAAACAAATATTGCTATTTTGTTTGATTTTTATCAAACAGTATTATCATGTATGAAGATTCCTTTAGGGAGCATATATTATTCAACCATAATATTATGGTATATGTCAGAAATGATAAAAAACTTGAAGAGCTGGTACAAACTCAATAAGTTTATTATTTTATATTTAATATATAAAATTATATAGTTTAAAAATATAACAACTTGAAAAAAAAACATTTTTCAGATAAAATAACTAAATTCTAATGATTTAAATAACTCAATCAAGGTTTCCTCCCCTTCTACATCTAGTGTAATATATATATATATATATATATATATTAATCTGTAGAGTAAGATTGCCCATATTTACAGTTAGAATGCTCGATATCAGTGATAGAGCATGAATACTTTTTTGGTCTGATGAACGCGCAGGCGAGAAACTGGCACTCACTGAAAGCCTTTGACTGTTTCTACGCTTATACATATATATGTTGTTGATTGGGATCAATCTGTTGATGTATCCTTGCTCAAGAGTGCTTGATATCGGTGATAAAGCATGTGTCGTAATTACAAATATAGTAATTACTATATATATATATATATATATATATATGTGTGTGT
>JAUZSX010339031.1:0-10650 GCA_034780655.1 Idiosepius hallami
CCCCACGTTAAAAGACATCACGCACAGGCGTCCTCCACGAAAGGGTCCACAGATCCAAGACGGAGGACAGTCATACTTGACAACAAGTGAGGCCAAGATATATATATATATATATATAATTGATAGATTAGAGAATCTAAAGAATCAAACGATCCTATTTATTATTTGCTCTTAATTCCCCATCAAATTTCCCCGTGAAACACAAAGAAAAGACATTTTGACGTCAACGAAAACAGAAAATGCTAACAAAAGCCTGGATTTATTCAAACTTTTTTAAGTCAAACGATAACAAACAATGGACGCCATTCTTGTTCTTGTCCTCCATTTTCTTTTTTTTCTTTTTTGGCGGGAAAATGTAGTACTTTTTTTAACCTTTTTTATACGTGTTTTTTTTTTGTCTTTTTGCGTTTTTTATATGTAGTAATTTTTTAGGTTTTTTAATTTTTTTATATGTGTGGTATCCTATTTATTTTTTTTTATTTGTAATTCTTATGTTTTTTATGTTTTTATTTTCGTTTTTCTTATATGTAGTAATTTGTTATGTTTTCTTAATTTTTTTATATGTGGTATTCTTTATTCTTTATGTTTATGTTTTTTTTATATGTAGTATTTTGTTGTTTTTTATGTTTTTTGTATGTGGTATTTTTTATGTTTTTTACGTTATTTTATATGTGGAATTTTTTATGTTTTTTCGTCTTTACTATATGTGGTATTTTGTTTATTTTTTTTCTCGAAAGTTGATGTGACGTTCTGGCTTCTCTCCTTATCTTGATTATTTGAAAATATTCTGAATATATGCTCCAATGTAGTTGTTGACTGTGATGAGGAAAGAATAGAGTTTGTAAATATTTAAGCTTTTTCAATCAACGATGGTTGTTTTTTGAATTTTTTTTTATTTTGATTACCAGTTTATCATCATCTTGAGTTTTATTTGGTTTTATTTGGTTTTATTTTCATTTTATTTTCAGGTTTTCGTTCTCAGCTTTTTTTTTTCTTTTCCTTCTTTTTTCTTCTTCTAATTTTTTTAAACTACTCTTCTTCTTTTTCTTCTTTATCTTCTTCGTTTTATTCTTCTTGAAATTCATTGAGTTTTCTTATCTTTATTTTTCTCTTATTTTTTTTTTATTATTCGACATCTTTTTTCTTTATTTTTTCTTCTTCTACTAACCATTTTTTTTCCATCTCTTCTTCTTTTTCTTCTTCTTTATCTTCGTCGTTTTCTTCTTCTTCTTCTTTTTCTTCATCTTGAATTTCATTGGGATTTCTTTTCTTTACTTGTTTTTTTATTTTATTTTCATTTTTTCTTCGACATATTTTTTCTATTCTTTCTTCTACTTCTTCTTTTTTCCTTTTCATTCCTTTTTTCTTCCTCTGGAATTTCATTGAGGTTTCTTTTCTTTCTTTGTTCTTTTCTTTTCAGTTTTTTTTACCTACTTTTTTTTTCATTCTCGTCGTTTTTTTCTTTTTTTTTCCTTTGTTCTTTGCTTTTCTTTTTCTTTTTCTTTTTTGCTTCTTCTTTGTTTTCTTCTTACCTTTTTTTTCTATAACACAATTTTTTGGTATTTCACCCATAACTAGAGGTAATGTGGAGTTTCGTACCTTTCCCAAGAGTATTAGTACAATTATGAACTTAAATAGAACGACTGCTATTCGAACTAGCGTAATACGATTCCAAAGCCATCTGCCTAGCCACTAGGCTTATTAGACTTACACTTTTAATGTTTTATAATGTTTTTTTCCTAAACATAAATCTCACCACATTTACAGGCGATTTTTTTCGGTGACGAAAGGGCTAAGTCTAATGCGTACTTGAGACATTTAAATTGTTATTGGTGCTTTCTTACATTTTATCGGCGGTCACTCGTGTTCGAGTATGACTGTCTTCCGTTTTCGTACCTGTGGACCCTTTCGGGAAGACGCCTGTGCGTGATGTCTTTTTAATGTGGGGAGACTGATGCACCTGCAGTCACCACACGGCCCCTTGGCAGAGGAGAACCTCGTTCCAATGGCATGGAGAGCACCACGACGACTGGAGGCCATCCTCTGTTGCAGCCTTCGTCCGTTGTGTCATTGTAGACATCATCCACCGCGTCCGACGTTGAGGTCTTACACTATATAATCCATAGCTGGAGGGAAGATTTGGCTTCATACTTTTCACAAGGGTATTAGTCAACATGTGAACGTAGACGGAACAACTTGGATTCGAACCCACGTAGTACAGTTCCGAAGTCCGATTGTCTATCCACTGAGCCACCTCGACCACTTTCTTACATTAAATGAAACCAAACTATACTCTAAGATCTAAATTCGCCCCATTCAGTAAAAACAATCTACACTGTTGATCAATATATATTTATATGATATTTACTTGGTGAGCAGCCCCAAGTTTGGCAAAAGGCCATTTTTTACGTGCTCTAACCCGGGCTTTATATATTCGGTGTTACCCTTCACCTAGATGAACTGCTCTCCCGAGCTAACGAGCCCCATCTGCCCGAGGCTGCTAAAGTGAAAGTAATGGTTTTGACTGGGATTTGAACTCGCGTTACATGATTCCAAAGCCCGAGCTCCACCAATGCTCCACCAATGCTCCACCGTCGCTGCCCAAATATATATATATATATGATTTCTCAAAATGAAAAAAAAAACTGTCCCTAATGCAAACTTCAATCTCATCAACCAGAAGTTTTACCCAGCTTTACCAAAGTGCTGTCGAATTGATACTAAGGTAGCTAAGACAGCCTATTATATAGGAAAGCAGTATTGTACGTATGCAAATTTCAAAGGTCTGAATGCCTTGATGCTCAATTTTGTGTATATTTTTATCTGTGCTTTTCTTGTAAATACAATTTTTGTCCCTTTAGCAGCTATTTCTCCATGTCAAAATCAATTAGAAAGTGTTTTCTTGGATCTGAAAATCCTATTTATCGATTTTCAACTTTTTAGACCAAAAGACAGGTGAAAACTTTATCAGACCAATCTTTTAACTTTGAACCCTTCTGGCAGCTTAATTCAAACAAAATAAAAATTTTCCCCTGGATGAAATATTCCGTATATGAAATTTTAAGTCTATAGACCCAAAACTAGCAGAGTAATAAAGAAAAAACTTCATCAAACCAATCTTTTAACTTTGAAGCCTTCTGGCGGTTAAATTTCTGGCTCAAACCCAATAAAGTTTTCCCCAGGGCCGAATATCCCATAGATTCATTCATTCATATCGCACAGTGTGATGTGCCGTGTGCTTGGTGTAACAATTGATTTCCTCGAAAAGAGTAGCAGGGGCAACGCGTGCAGGTTCGTTATTTGCCTAAGTACAGTACTTGTTATTCTTAAATGGTCACCCATCTAACCACTGACCAGGCTCGACATTGCTTAACTTCGGTGATCTGAGGGGAACCGTTGTCTCTAACACAACTTGACCATAGATGAAATTTCAAGTGTGTAGACCCAAAACTGGCAGAGTACTTTGGTAGAGATTGATTGTTATTCACACACTCACATATTCTAATTCTGAGAGACAAAAGGATTTGGATTCTCCTCTTTCCACTCCCTATTTCTCTCCTTTCCCTATTACTCTTCTCTCCCCGCCCCTCACACTTATTTTCTCTAGTAATTAATTAACTCTTACGACACTCCTTCCTCCTCCCTCTTCTGTCCTCATTCCCCCTCTTAGTCCAAATCAATCAATTCACTCATCCCACCACTCACTCACTCCTCCCTCCTTCTCTAAAATTCAGTCAATTTTCAATTCTACCACGAAAAAAAAAACCAACTCTTTCTGTCTTTCTTTCATTACTGATTCTTTCTCCACCACAAGAAGAGGGTGAAGAGTGAAAAAAGACACTCCCTTTTAGTCTCTTCACCCCCTCAACTTCTTTTACTTTTTCTTTTTCTATCAAACAAACAAACAAACACACACACACACACACAAACACACACACCACGTTGTTTCACTTGTAGCATTAACTTAACCCCACCAACCATCTCTGTTCTTTCCTTTTCAACTTACACTAGCAACTCCTCTCGCTTATAGTTGCTTTTTTTTTCTTCGCCATTCCCCGCCTCCAACTTATTTTAAGCACTCAATACCGCAAAAAATAAAAGTTAAGATCTCAGTAAACCCAGCCGAAACTTCACTTACGGTTCGTAAGCTACTGGTTGTTTTTTGGAGTGAGTGCGGCCCGTGGCCGACAGTAAAAAAAAAAAAAAAAAAAAAAAAAAAAAAGACTAAGAAATAAAAAGAAAAAGAAAAAATTAAAACAAATAAAAAAAATAATAATTAAGGAATAGAAAAACCAAACAACCAACCAAGAATATCGCGAAAAAAAGAAAAAACAAAAAAAACAAAAAAACAAAACAACAACAACTAAATAAAAAACGTGTTTCAATTTGTCGTTTGCGCAACAAAATATAAACCAAAAAAACAACATAAAGTTTATTCAAAAATAGAAAAAAATATTTAGAGAGAGCCAAGAAGCCAGTGAAAAGTGCCGTGCCGTGCCCGTGCCGCAGTCACAGGAAAATTACATCAAAAAAGAAAGAAAACATTTTTTTTTTTTTAAACTCCCTAAAATAATGGAAGTATCAGGAGAAGAAGAACAAAATCATAGGCCAGCCCCTCCCGGGCCCCCTGCGGGGGCTAAAATCAAAAGGGGTTTTATTCGTCTTCGGAGAGAGGAAAATTGTATTCAGTGGGGATTCCGAATTATTGGTGGCACTGACGTTGGGGAACCTTTGCAAATTTTAAAGGTAAGTCAAATCACGTCAAAAAACGTCCTGTCAGGTAAACGTGTGCGTGCGCACGTACACACACATACACACAAACACACAAGGCGCACGCACACCAACACGCACACACTCACAGACCAAAAACACACTGGCACAAACACTCACACAAACAGAAAAATCACGAACGCACGCGCGCACACACACACACATACACAAAAGAACCCCCCAAAAAACTAAAAACAACAAAAATAAAAACCCACACACACGTAAAAACAAAACAAAAAAAAGGCTCAGTTTGTTAGATCCATCAACCATTACACCTGTGCGGTGCGGTGCGGTGCGCCGGTGCGGTGAGGTGTTGGGCAACAAATTTGTTTTTTGCTGTTTCCGTAGCATACTTTTACGAGAAAGAGCTTATGCTCACAACATCCAACCTTGCAGACCTTTTGTGGGCTTTTGAAATCAGTGTTGGTTGCCCTTAACCTAGATGAGATACTCCCCCGAATCAACGAGCCCCATCTGCCCGAGGTAGATGTAATGGTTTTGATTGGGATTTGAACTCGCGCAATACGATTCCATAGTCCGAGCTTTTACCAATGATTGCTCCGCTCCCGCTCCATCTCGCCACCCATTTCGTTAGATCGAGTTATCGATAGATAGAGACTGGTATAGATCGATATTGACAAACAGATATAAACGACATTAAAGATTTTACGGTCATTCATTTTTAATCCTTTCGACCCTAAAGGGTCGATATATCGGCCTTTGTAACCAAAGGCAAAAAAGACACACTGATATTTCCACCCTAATATGATTCTTTAATAGAATGACTCTGAGTGACTACTTGGTAATATTGCAAAGTCAGGGCCCAAAGGTGGAGGTTGAAATAACGTATGGACCTTGACTTTGCAATATTACCAAGTAGTCACTCAGAGTCGTTCTATTAAAGAACCATATTAGGGTGGAAATATCGTTGTGTGTTGTCTTCTTTTGCCTTAAGTCGCCAGGGCCGATATATCAGTTCTTTAGGGTTCAAAGGATTAAGGCAAAATTCATATTTGGATTGGAATTCTGTTTTTTTTTTAGTAAAATGGCACCATTTGTCACGTTTAACTTTTTGAAGAATATTTTGGTTTCTTTTTAATGAGAAAAAGTGTTTTCTTCCACAGCGGAAAAAAAGGCTGTTGATAACATGCTCTGAAGGGTCTATCGCATTTCAGATGAATCTGCCCTATTTAGAACTCTTCAATTTTTAAAAACAAAAAAAAAAGCAGACGATTTGTTTTGACGTTAATTTTCTTCAATAACGTGCATATAGCCTGTCGCCCTTCGGCTACGCTAGATGTTCTGAAGTATCTTTATACACTTCCAAAAAAAACAAAAACTCCGGGAGGGGGGGGGGAAAGCGAAATGCGCGAAAATTAGGCAAAATTTGTTTGTTGCGTTAATCTAGAGAGTGAGTCGCTCCTCCTCAGGCAATTTATTTAGAGTTTCGTTGTTGTCATTCAAACAGGTGGAAGCAACAGAGCGTTTATAAACACACACACACACACACACACACACACACACACACATCCTGTTTTGTAAGGTTAGAAACCCGGACTGATATCAATCTGGTACGGTTTCAATCATGACTAGAGGAAAACTTGTTTGCCTAGCTGTCGCTGTCCTGACGAGGCGTAGACGCCGAAACAAGTCTGTAGCTAGATGGCAAACATATTTTATATATTCATGTAACAGTCACACTAATTGTCTAAGTACCCCCCCTCTCTCTCTCTCTCTCTTTCTCTCTCTATCAGTCTCTTTCAGTTTCAGTCTCTCTCTCTCTCTCTTTATTCTCTCCCCCCCTGTTTTTAATCGTTAGAAACAGCAGTTTGGTAGGGTTTCGATCCTAACTAAAGCAATCCGCGTAGAGATGCAAATTTTAACAAAGAAAAAGGTTGAATATGTCCCAATGACCAAACCACGCCCTCAGACACTAACCTGGGTATTTCCACACCCAGCGTAATATTAATAGATAAGCGTAGACATAGAATCAACGGCTTTTGGTGACTGAGGAAAATTCTAATGTTGCAAATTCGATTAGACCCCCCCCACAAAAAAATCTAAAATCGAATCGATTTTTTCGAACTCTGAACCAATCAAAAACTTAATTATTCGACAATTGTCACTCATGTGACAATTTCACTGAATTCTGTTGACCCCCGAATCCTAAAGGGTCGATATATCGGCCCTGACGACATAAGGTAATTAATTAGAAAACATATCAATATTTTTGGCCCTAATATGTTCTTATAATAAAACTGGCCTGAGTGATCACCTTGCAATTTTGATTAGCTAGGGTCCAAAGGCTAAAAAAAACAAACATACCGAGCAGTTCTTATGCAATAAAAAAAGAAACACACACGAAAAAAAAGAAAGAAATAGAACAAAAACAACACACCCTAAAAAAAAAAAAAAAAACTAAAAGAAAGAGTGAAAACAATACCCTACCCCAAGTAAAGAAAACAAGATTTTATGACATGTAAGTTAAGAAGTTTGCCAAGAAAACAAAACAAAACAAAACAAAAAAAAAACGTGGTTGGGCAAAATGATCTGATACATTTGTATGTTTAATTAAAAGCAAGTTAGAATGAATAAATAATGACTAATCTATTTTTCATACATATGAATTAAGATTTCATAATAAGTTAAAATTGCGAAGTAAATTAAAATTGTAAAATTTAAAAATTGAAAAAAATATTTTTTTTAATTTAAAAATTTAAAAGAGCAGCGGAGTTGGAGCATTGGTAAAAGCTCGGGCTCTGGAATCGTAGTACGCGAGTTCAAATCCCAGTCAAAACCATCGCATTCACCTTAAAAATGGCCATGTGCCAAACTTGATTGGTACAGCTGCTCACCAGGTAAATATAATATAGATTAAAATGGCATCGTATGTAGATTTGGAAACTAAAAACACATTTCTTATTAATCATTTCAATTTGCTTTTATTAAATACATAAATGAGTCAGGTCATTTTGCCTCACCCGTATTTATAGTATATGTGTAATGATGTTTTACGAATTGATGACAGGACACCCCCTACGTGTATGAATGATTGTCTAGTGTTCATATGTGTATGCATAGGTGTCTGTGTTTATGAGTGTGCATGTCACGTCTGCGTGTAATGTGTATGTTTGTTTGTGCATCATCATCCCTTGGCTTTGGCACGTGCCTTTAAGTATGCAAAAGAAGAGTCTTCTTGCCTTGCAGTGATTTTCTGATGAAAGTGTCGTCTTACAAAACAAGAATTTCGAAGCTCCAATATCAAAATACAATGATTTCAGTCCTTAAGTAGACCTACTGAAACGATCTAGTGCCGCCATCATGGCAACAAAAATAGCATCGGCTTCGAAATTAATACATTTTTATGATTATAACATAATATTAGCTTTATGATTATGACATAGTAATAACTTTATTATCATGATGCCGTGATAATAATAAGATGAAACCATTCATCTTACTAAGAGTAACTCATCTAGATGAAGGGTAACATTGATTACAAAAGTCCAGTGATATAAAGAGCAAATGGCCTGGTGACTAACTTAGTGCTCGACCAAGTAGACGTATCCTTATGTATTACTCAAATCCAGGAACCATCTTACAACTGAAGGCCTGACTCTTTATTAATTACCATGACAATGCTAAAAAAAATGTTAACGTAAAAATTTATAAACATTATTCCATTCTTTTATCCAAATAATTAAATATGAACTTTGACATTATCTTGTGATTGAACACCTTCGGAAATTAACTATCCTGTATGTCGCCTGAGACTGCCTCAACCACTTCAGATCGCCTGGAGCAGTTAGCTGGGCACACACACGTTCTTCTTTAAAAATCTTCAATATTCCAAATAATAATATTAATAATAATATTAATACTACTAATAATAATTGTGGTCCCCGTGCCAGCTTTTCATATATTTTATAATTAAAATTATTTAAAATCTAATTAATTTTTATTGCTTATTATCTAATCACCTGATAGAATTCTATCACTGAACAAGATAAGAACAAAATAAAAAAAAATAAATGAAAAAATAAATCTAACGTCTTCAATGCGTGAAGAAGCGATGCGATGCGTACAGATAAATAAGTAAACATCCGTCACTATTATAAAAGAAATGAATTTAAACCTTGTTTAAATTTGCAGAGCTCTATGACGTCTCCTAAGTTCAATATAAAGGTTCAAGAGTTCGAGTAAAGTTTGAAGGAGACCGAAGTGCATATCGACCGAAATTAAGTAAAAATGAAACTGAGGATATACTTTTTCGTAATCCTTTCGATGAGGTTTGATAATTTGTAGAACTATTTTTTGGACTGTTATCCTCATCTTTATTATCGTTTTTTTACACAACGTTTCGGTCAATTAACCCTTCGTCCGTCTTCAGGTGATCTCTCTCTCGATAACCATCTTATTGTAATCGGGAGTTCGTACCAGAGAGGTGTTAAATCTGTGTTGTTTTTTTTAAATTATTTTTCTTTCGTTTAAAAAAAACTGAAGAGGCGAGTGGAAGTCCGAATTGCATTTTTTACAGATGTTATTCTAAAACTAACGTTTCCTTATTTTTTTGAATTACACCTGAATCGACCAGAAGCGATTGCAAATTGCATTGTTATGAAGAACGAGCTTATGCATTCATCACATGAAATTTTCGACTATCTGTTGCAGATATTGACGGTGTGAGACTCTAAAAAACTAAAACCATTTCACTCGCAGCTCTATCACCACTAAGAAATCGACGAACCATCTCTCTGACATCAATTTCATCGGCTTCGTAAACGTTCAGTTCGTACCGGTAAATGTTGATCGGTTCGTTTTTTTTTCTACGTAACAGAATTCAATGACCTATTTCCGCTTCTGATGCACATCCATGGTAGGGGTTATCATGGATGTGCATCAGAAGCGGACATGAATCATTGAATTCTGCCAAGTAGAAAAAAATGAACCGATCAACATTCACCTGCACCTACTGAACGTTTACGAAGCCGATGCAGTTGTTGCTAGCAGAGTTAGGAGATGGTTCGTCGATTTCTTAGTGGTTATAGAGATGCGAGTGAAATGGACTGCCTCGTTTTTCGCTGACAAAAGTACATCCCGAAAGATGGTGACTGCGTGGAAAGATTAACTCTGGAGTTCAAAAGGTCACCGTTTTAACGGTTGAGCTCTCGTAGTTTTTCAACTTTCCGAGTTAAAAGTAAAAGTACAAAAAAAAAGGGAACTGATGGAACGAGCCTCGTACTTCTGAACCATTATATTTATTACTGTCGTGTAAAGAGATATGAATCCAGCATCCTGAACCAGAGTCCGTGTCGCTTGCTGCCTAACTTTAACATTAAATTAGATACAAATGCTAAAAGCGAAATGGCAGCGTTTTTGTGTATCAACTTTAGCTGAGTGTTGTTCTAATCTTTATGGTTGTTGTTCTACAGCATTTCTGCTAACTAATCACCAGGGATTGTTCGGGGGGCCAATTGGCGCACAGCGGATAAAAGCGATGTGTTACTCCGGTTCCAGGCGAGCAGTATTATCTGAAGATAGCGGTCTCAATCCTACCCTAACAAGCCAGGGGATTAGTTGGCCAACAGGTGCTATATAATCTGTAGAGTGAGGTTGCTTATATTTATAGTTAGAGGGTTCAATATCTGTGATATAGCATGTATATTAGTTAAGCGTAGACAGAGCTACAGAGCCTTCAGTGCCTGTCAGTTTCTCACCTGCGCGTTTATCAGATAACCGCACAGGCGAAAAACTGACATTCACCGAAGGCCGTTGACTCCATCTCTACGCTTAACTAATATATATATATTATTATTATAAGTGATAAGGTTGCTTAAAATTATAGTTAGAGTGCTCAATATCAGTGATAGAGCGTGTATA
>JAUZSX010339042.1:0-10650 GCA_034780655.1 Idiosepius hallami
ACTCTTCAAGGGGGGGCTCAGGGCTAGGGGTCAAAGTGGGGCCGAAAATTTGGCCCTTTGAAATCGAAAAACGGGCGTCCGAGTGAAGCCGGGCTAAATTTCTAGTATTTAATAAATGCAGTAAGTACAATGATCGAAACATTGTGTATTCAACAATTAATAAGAGAATAAAATATTTTCCTATCAACAAACAACATCGTAAGAATTTCGCCAATTGATATTGATTAAAAATCCTAAAATATTTCTGTTCTAGGTATGATCAAATAAATGAAAAAAAAATAACGGAAAGAAAAAACAAAAACAAAGCATAATATCGTAATTATACCTTACTAGTGTGTATACTTGTCAAAAATATTGGGTTATGATATGAAAAAAAGTTTATTAAATGGTCTTAAAAAACATGTATAAATCAGTATATTTGTTAGAGTGAATTAATATTTCTTTTATATATATAGATAATAGTGTATGTGCTTTTTAAAATAACTGGTTTAAATCTCACGAATATCAATAAAAAATACTGAAAAAAGAAATAGAATGAAAGAATGGCGTTTATTTCTTTGGTGGGATTAATTAGAAAGCAAGAGTAATGAGAATATTCAAATGAGGTTTGTTTATCGTTTGGTAGTTAATTAAAATTAGTTACAAGTTTGTTTGATGACTGAATAGTCATTTATACCAATTAAAGTTTTAACTCTTTCAATTAATTTTCAAGAAAGAAACAGACACGAAATAAATATATAATTATAACCACCAAGGGTATTATTAGTTTTAAATTTAAGAATAAAGGTTTGTTTATATAATCTTAAAAAGGTCATCATAAAGTGTAGACTTTGGGTGTGTCTTCAGTGTTGTTGTGCCAACATCGCTAAAAGTTTCGGATTTAAATAAACAACAGACATCCTCGATGGGTGACCCAACCGAATATGATAAGTATTCGGCCCTTCACCTTGAGTAAATTTGCTAACCGGTCAAGGACGAGCTTTAAATAATTTGCTTGAGAAAATGGGGACGAATTGAGTCAACATTTGGACTATCTTATGTCACAAACAGGGAGGGGGATATTTGGTGTCACGTTGGAGACATCTATTCCCTTCCGATCACCGAAGTTAAACAACTTCGTACCTGATCAGTAATTATATGGGTCATCATCTTATCGTGCCGATCCATTTAGAGAGGACGCGACGGGCGGCGACCGTCGTATCCCTCAAGTCCAGATCAGCAAGCATGTAGCAAGCCTTCCCGTGGCGTCCCTGATGATCTATTAAGAGACCAAATTCTACACTACGCACAGTCTAGAGACTCTAGATTAGATGGGTGACCATTCAAAATACTTTTACCGTATCTTGCATCGTGGAGGAAAATACCCTGGGTACGGTTAAACCACTGGGTAAATGCACCACTAGTCTTTGGTTAAATATGCATTTATAAATTAGTGAATCATTCCAAATTTTTTTCGTGGTTCGAGCATTGTTAACAACTAAGACTCTGGAATAGTAGTACGCGAGCTCAAATCCCAGTCAAAATCCTCACATTCATTTTTAGCTTCACCGGGCAGATGGAGCTCGTTAATTCGGGAGAGCAACTCAATTAGGTTAAGGGCAACACTGAATACAAAAAGCTCATGTATATAAAGAGCACATAAAAATGGTCTTGTGCTTAACTTGGGTTGGCGCATGACAAAGCAAATGTAATACACGCAGCTGGGAACCGCTTCGAAAGTTTAAATTCCCATAAGACATCTGTTCAGTGGTTGAGTTGACTAAACCTATAGAGGTCAGTATGCCGATATTCACATATACGCATAAGGTTAAAATGTGTGTGTGTGTGTGTGTGAATGTGTGTGTGTGTGTGTGTGTGTGCGCGCGTGTGAGGAACATTTTTTTATCTAATTTAAATATAATAAAGATTAGGATATTAGTCCGAAAATTTGATAAAAAAAAACAAGCTAATTCTCGGTTATTCTGAGAAAACGAATATTATAGCGCTCAATTTAATCTAAAAGGCTTTTATATCACTATTTTATGTTTTCCATGCAGAAAACAAACGATCTATCATAAATTTTAATCATTTAGAGAGAAAGTGGATATCTTTAACAATTTTTGAGGCTATTAGACGGGTCATTATGCATTGAAAGTAAAAAAGAAAGTTGTTAATAGATAAATAAGCATGTAATTAACAAAAAAAAAACACAAAAAAACACGGTCATAAATCGATCCAATTACTGTAACAACTGTGAACAAAGGCGAGTCTAAGGAATGTGTTAGATATGAATAGATAGACATCTCGAGACTGAAAAAGCCCCCAAGAGCAAATGAATAGGACGATATAAATAATCTTGAAATTAATTTAGAAAATATTTAAGAAAAGGAATATGTTTTCCGTCGAAGAGAAAGACTTAATTATGTGCACTAGCAAATGTATGGAGTTTCTGGGAACAAAAACGTTTAAAAATCAATAACACCGCTTGCTATGATTTGGGATTAAATCATCCTTTTTAAGAATACGATAGATTTCGAGTTGTTTGGATTCTGATGTAGTCCAAACTAGTGGAAGATTTCAAACTAATGAAGACTCATTGATCAAAATAAGCACCATGAAAATCGACACAATTTTGCCAAGGCAAAACAAGTGTATTTATGCCAGTAATGTAAGATACTTGCTTTCTGGTGCTGATTAAGTCACTGAAGGCGTTTTTGATAGAGCTTAACGTTTTTGAAGCATTTCTCACGAAGGAAGTTGTCAAGATGCTTAAAAAAGGAAGTCAATAGGTGAGAGGTCACGTAACTGAGATGGATGATTTATCAGCCGTTGCTTTCATTTTCGTAAAGGATCAGTAAGCTTGGTTTTCGCTTTCTCAGCATCTTTATTTTGTTTGTTTGTTTTGTGTTTAACGGCATATCAACCATTTTAGGTAATTTTAATGTCAAGGACAATTACTTTTGATACACGTTAACTTTATATACACATTGTTTTTTTAATAACACTAGTTGCACTATTTCATCGATAGCTGGAGGGAAGATGGGGAATTAATACCTTTCCCAAGAGTATTAGTCGAAGCAACTCGGATTCGAACCTGCGGTTCCGAAGTCCGATTGCCTATCCACTGGACCACGTCTTTCGCCCACGTCTTTTTTGTTGCAGTAGATTTAGTAGTAGTGACTAATTGAAAGGTGACCAAGAACATAATGTTTCGACAAGTTCTCACTAACCACTCATTCTGCAGGTCTTCTTGGGTTCTGTCTTTTATCAATCATTTTAAGAATGTCATAGAATGTTCTTTGATTTGATTGACAGTTTTTTTAAAGTCTTAAACAACAAAAAGACAATGAGAGAATATTATTTTCCTTCCTTAGTGTAAGTACATTTATGCGAATCACGTTCTTTTATAAGGTCATCAAAATTTTTAAGAATATTCTATCTCTTAGATTCATGTGTTAAAAAATTCCTCTAAAAATCTTTTGATGTTTTTTTTTATCTTCAGAAAAAAAATTATTTCCTTTAATCTAAAATTTAAACTTAGAAAGGAATAACAATAAAAAATGTTCATAAGTTTTTAAAAAGATGTAAGTTCAGTGATATTTCCAGAAATTCGTTTGTATATCACATTAGATTAAATTCTGTTTTATGCTTTATTTAGCAATTAAGTGTTGATGCAGTCCTGGAAATAACGTTCAAGTATCTATTAGCTGCAGGTCGTACACATGGAAATAAAACTTTTTTATAAAATTAGATAGAATTAATACGTTTGGCATAATATTCGTTATACATAGAGCATTAGATTATTGATTAAAAAATATGTCTTAAATGTTAAATAAAATAACTTGGTAAATTTAACAAGGTTTTTAGTAATAATATATATCAAGTTGTCCGAATATTTTGTAAACACTTTTACTCGCCAACTAATAACAAAAACTTTTTATCAAAATAAAGACAATTATTTTCTAAGACATATCGATTTTCAAGCTTTCAGATCTGGTGAAAGTACCATTCAGTTGGCCTCGAATCAAAGAATTCACGTTTTTCGGAACTTTCGGACAACCATTAACTAGTCGGGTACCAAATCAAGTTAGGCACAAGGCGAGTTTTACGTGCTCATTACATTCTCGGACCCTTTTTGTAAATCTGCGGTGGAATGTATTTAATCAAAAAATGTCCCGCAAACCACAGAGCTATTTACGCTGAACAGTACTCGGGTGTACAAAAGAAGGGGGTCATACACGAAGAGGCTTATCCTGTAGAGTCTGTGGCAAATTGTGCAAAGCAAGTAGGGGTTATTTGAAATCCCATGTTATCTAGTTTGTAGACTTTCATGCTGATAATTTATTTTTATAGTCAATTGTACGAATTTAATTTTTTTTTTGTTTTTTTCATTTCATGTCTATTATTTTTTACTTTTTCTTGCAAGTATGAAACATTTATGGTCTGGAAAATAGTGTGAAAGACAGAAAGGGACAAAGGAATTTAACACCCCTTTGACTGTCACACCGTGTATCTCAAAGCGCAGATATTGCATACTTGCAAGCTCCACATTCACCACAATTTCATAATGACAGCACAAGCTTTAATGAAATCATCATTAATGGTAGTTGATATTGTCGCACTAAAGAAAAAGCTGAATTGTAATTGGTCAGATTTTGAGATAAAGCTAGTGAAAAACTTTCAGCTTCTAATTTATAGATAAAGATTGAATCAAAGGATTAAATAACGCAACGATATATTTCTTGGAAAAATTACGTACAAATGTATTATGGTTTTATAAATATATTTTTTAAAGAAATAAGGATACATGTACCGCTTTGACGAGCCATTAAAGGTGATTTTTCTTCCGGGTACAACACTGCTTGTAATCGAAATTGATACAGCAATAATAGGATACAGTAAAAAAATAAAAATGTTGAAGAATAAACGTATTGACCCCTGAAAACTGACAGATGTTTCCTGCAATCTGAGGGAAAGGGAGGTAATTGGTTTTATGTCCTGACTAGCAAATCACTCATCTCATTTTTATATAGTTGTTATGGTAACTATGAGATCTATTCAAAACATTACTTAAAACAATACTTGATCAGGAATAACTAACCCATAAGGACAGTCTCCTTTGATTTAACGAGGTTTGGTAGTATCTCTACATTTCGATCTTAAGAAATATATATATATATATATCTGTGTGTGTGTGTGTGTGTGTGTGTGTGTGTGTGTGTGTGTATAATATTTATATATATATATATATATATATATATATGGTGGATAGAGCATAATGATGGATATTTTTTTCGTACTATTGTTTTATTTTACAAAACTGACACAAAATACAAAGTTTATTTATTACGTAACACAAGAGTTTTATATGATATATAAGATTTGGATATCCATACAGATTTCACCATAATGATGAAACCCATTTTATATAGAATTTTCATGGATTACAACAAATTCAAAGAATATTAAATATATTTAATAGATAACTGTTACATGGGGATTTTATTTCTTATTTTAGATTTAAATACTATGTCCTTGGCATGATGTCTATCACGACTAAATATTTTGAATGTTTCTCATTTCAGGTTCGATTTAGGATATCAACTCGAATACTTGTTATCATTCTACGGATGCTTTCTTTTAGATCTGCTTTTATTTGGCTCTGTCTCTGACTGTCTGTGTAAACATGACAACATAACTTTAACACACACAACTTTCATGAAAAGAGTTCACCAGGGTTACATCAGGTACATTTAATACAGTGCAGGACAAAGCTTTAGAAACATACAAAAATTCACAATTTGTTTTCAATATTTAGAAAACTTTTAGGCGTTTTTTATTCATGAATACTTCTTTTAATACAGCAATTATAATTTTAAAAAAAACACATCAAAAACAGACAAACACTCGGATATTAATTAAAAGTTATTTCGACAAACTAATTCGTCAAATATCAAGGAATCAAATTAATCTGACTCATGTTTAAGTATTTGTGAACATTTTTTACATGTCCAGCTAACAGTAAATAAAAATAATTGATTTAGATTTTTGTAATTTTATATTAGTCTGTCTTGTCAATGATAAAAAAAAATAATTTATTAGCCTGTATATGTGGTGGTGTGGCTTTGAAGAGATTATTTTCAAAATCATTTTTTTTTTTAATTTCTGAACGAAACATGGCTAAATTAATTAATTCATTATTTCAAACTTAATCAACAAATTGAGCGCTGAAATTTTGGCTTGCCTTGTACCCAAAATCTAGGCTATCACAGTTTTTATTTTTTATCCAGTTCGACAATATTTACTTTATGATTTTGTTTGTGATAGTGCTCTTAGAATTAGAATTAAATATGTAATTTACTTGGTCGAGCACCAACCCAAGTTTGACACAAGGCCATTTTTGCGTGCTTTAAATTCACGCAAATATGCAGAATCTACACTTAAGAATACTCAGAGGACTACTGGCATTTTTACTCCCATCCTAAGTGTAGTTACAGAATTCTATAGATATTTTGTAAATACAATGTCTTTTATTTGAATTTCCATAAGAAATAGCAATTTTATTAACAGAAAATGGTAAATTTATATTTTGTAAATCGTACCTGTAAAACAAAAATAAACTCTGTAATAAGAATAAGACAAAAAAAATAATTGAAGTCCTTTTTTTCATTTTCCTATTTTCTTCAGCTTCAAAAATTTATTGTTGCTTTACTCTTAAGTTAAATAAAACTGCGTCGTAAATTTAGACAAGCTTGTAATATATTTGCTATAAAATCTTTTTTGCAACTGGAAATCTTTTGTTGCTTTTAGATTCTAGCCTTTTTGCGCAGGGAAACAAAGTGAATGCAAATCATGAGTCTTTTTTTTATTACGTTTTTCTTTAAAATCAAGTTTGATGAAAATGCTTGGCATCAGATTTATTAGTTTTTCTTATCACATTTCACAACACAATTCGATATAGGCATGTCATTGACCTTCGATGAGTATGAAGAGTTTTGAAAGATACTCAGATATGGGATTTTCAAATTCTAACTGTAACGTTTTTGTTGGCATGAGGTCGATATAAAACATTACTTGGGTTCTTAAAGAGATCCGTTGGTGGTTGTTGTCGGAAATTGTTATTATTTCTATATTTTAAATGCTTTTTTTTCACATTGCAAACACAATAAACAGTACACTGTAAATTTATTAAGATGGTTAAAATGGAAATTTACATATCATTTGGATATATACGCAGGTAGATTTATATAGAATATACATATTTAAATTATATATATATTATATGATAGAACAATTTTATGAAAAAACGAAAAGAATTTACAAAAGTAATAACAAGAATAATAATAAATATTATATAGAAAACTCATTATGTATATACAACTATCAAAGAAAAAGTATCCAATGCGTTAGCATTATATATTTGATACATAAACCTCATTTACATCCAATATATATATATATATATATATATATATATGGGGTTTATGCATCAAATACTAAAATATAGTTCAAGCAATTTCCGTGTCGTAAATCTTTCAAAGTCAAGACAGAAGACGGAAATTAATGAACATCTTCGAAATGAAAAAAATAATCCTTTGGACAATGATATTATAACAGATTCATTAAACAGTTTTGTCGCTAATGGGAAGCAAAGCATCTGCATTGGGAGCAAGGAATTTGAATTTTAATCACTATTTGGTGCCGTTCGTCTGGAAATTGTTCATTCACGAATTATTGATTCTAAAAAAGGTTTTCTCTCTTTCGAATACAATTTGATTTGAGGAGTTTCCAAATATATTTATTTATTTATGTACATCACCGAGTTTCATTAATGAAAATTTAAAAAAAAAGGATTATGAATTAGTCGAATTTTAACAAAAAATATTTTGAAGAGTAAAACTTAAATAATTGAAATCAAATGAAATAAAACAAACGTGAACATTTTGATTCTAGTTAAAAATCATATAGAGCACTATTTCTCAAAGTGGCCGGATGTAATAAGGCGAATAAAATGATGTTTAACTGTCTTGGTAATAAACCTCAATCTCAATTCTGCAGAGAATTACACGCTAAGTACACCACAAACACACACACACACAGACACACACAAAAATATATATACCGTGTGTCCCATAAGTTTCTTAAAGTTCAAAGGTTTTTCAAATAGTGTTCAATATGCAGTTTAAAAGAGTATGAAACATGGCCGAAATCGCCACAAAACTAACAAAATACAGATTTTTAAGCTGTGAAAATCAAAAGGCAAGTCATCAATTCCTCAATGATATTTTTAATACTTTGTAAATTTTATATATATATATTTAGCGAATTAGACAAAAATATCTCAACTATTTCATAGTAGTACGCGAGTTCGAATGGATTGATAGATGTATATTTCAAGTTTGATAATGATTTTCTAATTAATCCTAAGAATGAATAATTTTGGTAATTTTTTTTGTATTTCAATCTGTAAAGCCAAGGAAGCTTGCGGCCCCTAGGGAGCTTACAGCCCTTACCACAATTTCAGGGTCTGCAGGGGCTCTAAGCACGGCCCTGTGTGATATTATTCGAACTCCTGATGAAGACCGAAAGAAACGTTGAGCAAAATGTTATGAAGGTAAAGCTGAAGCCAAGAAAGTTCTGATTAATTATGTTAGGCCACAACTGATTAATTCTGACAATCAAAGCAGTGTCTCTACAAGACGACAAAGAAAAGATAATTGAACTAATGAACAAATTAGAGAGAGAGTGGGAAAGAGAGAGAGAGAGAGGGAGGGAGAGAGTATGAAACGAGAGAAAGAAAATCACATTCATTCTGATTTTGTTTTATCTCTTATACTCTTATATCAAACATTTCGGCCATCTCATGACAAGAACAATTATTTCTGATAAAAGTCTTTAATCTATAAACAGGTTCATAGAAGTACAGCTCGTCCATTAACACAGTCGAAAGAAATATTTGTATTCATATCTTTCCCAAGGCTATTGGTTCAAGAGTGAACACTACATTAGATCGCATTTTTGAGCTGTGAACTATTGAGGAACGGGAATTATCTTAGAGTAAAATAAAATGTTAAAAACGCTATTGGCAATAGAAAGGGTGAAGTTGTTATTGTAGACATTTTGAGCATCATTATTCAAGATATGTTGCTAAAAATAAGACGACATTTTTTACTCTTACTCATAGCTCATCATGTGACTACAAGCAACCATTTCAAAAGAGTACTTAAAGTTCAAAGTAAAGTAAAGTTGAAAGCTTAAAGGAGGGCGAATGTCTGTCACATGATAGTGAACGTATCAACTCAAACCACTGACTGTTACGTTTATTGTATGTACCTTAAATAAAGATATTCGTAATTACCAATCTGTGTATTTTACTCTATTTAAGGCACAACATTTACAGACAAAATCTTGAAAATCCCTGGGTTTTTAGGTTTCTAACCTCGTCTTAAGAGTAAACAGTTCTGATCTTTTTTTAGTTTACTCTCCGTTCCATTAAAAGTCTCTGCGCTCTCGTTTCTGCTTTCATTCTTATTTTTATTTTTGATTGCTGGCATCAGAGAGCGCACTGTCTTCTACTTTGATATGAGTGTATCACTACTGTAGTTCATCTAAAAATATTAATTTATGTTTATGATAAAATGGTTCCAGATTATTTATAGTTGCTTTCCTTTTTAGAATTTTTGATTTCCGATAGTTTTTTTTTATTTATGTATAGAAAGATTATAAAACAAAACAGAAAAAGTATTACAGAATTCTTGAAATGATACCTGATAATGTGTCTTTATGCCGACTATTGTCCTCATCTTAAACTTGTTAAATTCACTTAGAATTTAAATAGAAATTGAATCCTTCAGATGGTCTTGATGATTTGAATAGCTCTTTTTAAGACTATAACTTCACCTTCCTTAAATAAACTTTAAAAAATTTTTTCTGAATTCTTGAGAAGAGAATGTATAATTTGCATATTCATTATGTGGTCGATAGTCTGTCACTTTATATTTGTAAAATTTACTTTTCGTATTTTATTATATGAACTTTGATGATTTATATATTTATTAAATGGATTATTATCCAGGTCCTTATATATGTTAAATTCATTTAGAAATTGTTTTTTGACATGCTTCAGATGTGACAATTTGAACCAATGATAAAGCGGGGGACAAAGAACAAAAATGGATATACAAAAGAAAATTATTGAAAAGGCAGTGTTATTGTATTATTATTACTCTCTACTGCACAGAGATGACGGTGTTCTCTTTTAATGAATCGTAAAGTTCCGTGCTTTTTTGTTGCGTGCTGCTCAGAATCTAAAGAATTCTTGGAACCTTAAATATTTCATGTTTTCTCTTTGATTCAATCGAAAAGAGACGAGAAGTCTTTCGGTTTTTAATTTTACTAAATTATAACCTTTGAAAATTCAAGCTCTAATTACGATCGCAATTCTATCCTAGTTATCAAATTTCATACAGTTTAGTGCCTTTCTTATTGTTTTACTTTGCTTACATATACTTAGAATCTTCGTTTTAGTGAACCGCAGTCTTAAAGCCCATACTTCAATGAGTAATACAACACTGACGTCATATACATACATATATAAAGACCGAGAGATAGATTGGTAGAGATAAGTTGACAAACATATATATATATACACACACACACACACATATATAT
>JAUZSX010339053.1:0-10650 GCA_034780655.1 Idiosepius hallami
CACGCACGCACGCACACAAGCAAAAGAGTGAGTTGGAAATGAAAATAAAAATGTCTTACAAATTTGTGTTTGAGTCTAAATGTTCTTGTGAATGATTTTTAATTAATAATTCAATCATATACATAACGTTACAAAGGCGGATATTTGTGAATCAAGAATTGACACCGTGGTGCAGCCTAGGTCTTAGGCACCGCCTGTCACATCCCTCTTAACAAGCCGTGAAAGCAACGTTGGCTGTGTGTGCATGTGTGTCACACAACCACGGCCGCCCAAACCAATATCCATAGAGAGAGGCACTCTTTTGTCATTCCCCTCGAATAAACGAAAGTAAAGAAAATGGCGTAATGTAGTCAATACTCGGACTCAAGAGGAAACCAGCCCAAGCTATCGGTCTCAAGATCACACAGTATAGAAACAGACATTTATCAAAAAGGTCTCGAGTCTGCGTCTTCTCCAGTCAAAAACTTGTGTTCTCATACTGATGAGAAGGTCCACTTTAGGCCTCGAATAAGCAGTCGGACATCGTGCGAGTCTTTTCGTATACGTTCACATATGGACTAATAACCTGAGGAAATGTATTAATCCTTTCATTTCTTCCAGATACGGAATAAATAATGTCATCCCCCTCGAATAAACGAAGATAATGTAAATGGCGTAATGTAGTTAATACTCGGATTCAAGAGGAAACCAGCCCAAGCTATCGGTCTCAAGATTCTCATGGCGTCACTCGTTGTCGTGTATGACTGTCCTCTGTCTTGGATCTGTGGACCCTTTCGTGGAGGACGCCTGTGTGTGATGTCTTTTAACGTGGGTAGACTGATGCACCTGCAGTCACCACACGACTCCTTGGCCGAGGTTGGCCTTGTTCCAATGATACGGAGAGAACCATGACGACTGGCGGCCATCCTCTGTTGCAGCCTTTGGCCGCCTTCAGTGCCGTTGTGTCACTGTTGACACCATCCGCCACATCCGCCATTGAGGTCTTGCGCTATGTAACCCATAGCTGGAGGGAAGATTGGGCTTCATACCTTTCCCAAGGGTATTAGTCGACATATTAACGTAGACGGAATAACTTGGATTCGAACCCGCGTAGCACGGTTCCGAAGTCCGATTGTCTATCCACTGAGCCACGTCGACTGCCTGTTCCCACAGTAGTTCACATGTAACTTAACTGAAATATATAAAAAATATATATATTGGGCAATGACGGCGGAGCAATGGTAAAAGTTTAGACTCTAGAATCGTATAACGCGAGTTTAAATCTCATCCAAAACTATTGTATTCACTTTAGCTACTTCGGGCAGATGGGGCTCGTTAACTCGGAAGAGCATCTCATCTAGGTGAAGGGTAACATCGAATGTAAAAAGCCTGGGTAAGAGCACGTAAAAATGGTCTTGTGCCAAACTTGAGTTGATGCTCACCAAGTAAATGTAATCTATTAAATCTATCTTAGTGCAAATGGTGAATGCTATTGCGGCAGCTTAAAAGCAATAATATTTGATATCAACAAAATCCCGGAGAATAAGCGTATATTATATTTACTTGGTCGAGTACTAACCTAAGTTAGGCACAAGGCCATTTTAAGTATATACCTGGGCTTTTGCATTCAGTATTGATCATCACCTAGATGAATCGCTATCCCAAGTTAACGAGCCCCATCAGCCCGAGGCAGCTCAAGGTGAATGTAATGGTTTTGACTGGGATTCTAACTCGCGTAATACGATTCCAAAGTCCGAACCCTTACCAATGCTCCATTGTTGCTGCCCAATAAGTAGCTTATATGATATAGCAAATATTAATGTCTTTTTATACACATTATTGCGAAGAAAATCAAGATGGCAGCTTCATATTTACTGTAGGAAATAGTGAACACTATAAATAATATAAAAAAGGAAAGAAAGAGTATAAATTCAAAATAATAAAATAAAAGCATACAAACTTAATTATCATTCCTTCTGTCCTTACAAAAGAAAGGAAGAAAAAGAAATGATACATCGAATATAAGGAAATGACAGAAAGAAAAACAGTCAAGATAAGTACAAAAGGTGTCAAGAAATTCCTCGAAGGTAAAAATTAATATCAAATAATAATTTCCTTTCAGTTTCATCTTGTTCTGTGTCTATGCTTTAGCACAAGAGATCAATGGCTTATAGTTAAGTGAATTAAAAAAAAATAAGAAAATATAACTCAAAGACAAATGATCCACCATTTTGAACAAGTCTGTTAAAATTCTATCGACAAAAGTAAATCTCTCTTCATTTTAATTTTCTTTCAAAGATAAAACTGAAATTGTAAAAGCTACTACGTTTTTCAGTTTTTATTTAATGTTAACAACAAAACTATGCAAAGAAATAGTCTCCGACCCTCTCTTTCAGTAAAACGCTTGACGCATATTTCTTAAGCCTAGAGTAAGCTAAATTATGTTCATTTTTTGAGAAGATACGAAGAACCGTTTTTGAATTAAAAATAAACAAGTAAATAAATAACAAAGAAGTGTTTCTGAAAATCAAGAAAAAATAATTCATTTTCAAACACGAAGCGTTTTTGAAAAAAAAATTATTGGTCCCCGGCGCCGGGCAAAGCCTGGCAATACTTCTAGTATTTATTTAGGCATTGATTATCAGAAGAGGAGGAAAATGGACAAAATATTAAAAATAGTATGAGCAAAAATTAGTTTGGCGTGGATTTGTTTCGCTGCACATTAAATTCTACAGTCATTAACCTTGCCCCTTCAAAACACATGCACACACACACACACACACACACATGTATATAAATATATATGTAGAAATAAATAAATAAATATATATATATATATATATATATATGTATATACGTCTCTGTTATATAAACAGCTTATTAGTTAAACTATAGCTATGGACTGACTTGGATTTGAAAACGTGTATAACGATTTTAAAATCCACTCACGTCACAATTCGCTTACCTACTAAAATGTAGACACTAGTCTTAAACAGGTAAATACTGTAAATGCTAGTGACTACTTGCCCGAGAAACATAGACCGACGTTACTCATTGTAAGAGTAGATAAAAATGATAGTGCATAGGGAACATCTCGATCAAAATAGTAAAATGATTTTGAAACTAGTCTTAAAAAGTGATTGATTTCATATGACCAGGCAGAAAACTTGTTCAACAAATGTGACAAGAAGTCAGGGTAAGTACACTGTACTGCATCATTTTTAAGCTGCTTATACATGATAGACGGTGATTAAGGAGATTGCTAAGCTGCAACACTTTTATATTCTTTTCCTTTGCATTGTCTTTGATTCATGGTAATGTATGTCTGTCAGACATGAAAACATACTAATATAAGTAGTTCGATCGGAGATTCGACTATTTTTATATGAAGTGAAAAGAGGCAAAATAATGTGGAAACATTTCCATCTGACAGGCAGTCCTTATTCTTAAAAAGACAGTTGCTATCAAGAACTGTCAGTGATTTTTTGCACTTTTTATATTCTTCCTTGTGGCTATATAAATGTCTGGTAATGTGTTTTAGAGGCTATGTAAGCCTTATTGGGAGCTGTTCAGAATAATGATGATAATAAAAAAAACATAGAAAAAATTTAGTGATATCTAACCAATTCATACCTTTTCTAGTGGTATTAGCATAAAAACGCGCGTAATTGAGTGATTTAGTTACAAACTAGTGTTACGATTATGAAGTCGAACCACTAAGACTAACACTTGACTCCTCTCTAGCGAAAGTTAACAAACATAATCAGAGACAAACAAAATACATATGCAATCTAAATATTTTTCAAAACATGTTTTATTTGCTTTGAAATTTTTACAAGTAGTAATAATAAATGTTATTCATTTAGAAACATAAAACAGATTGCAAAAACATAAATATTTTAAAAACTTTGCAGCCTTTACTTCTTGATTGATTCATATATCTTGAGACATATATATCAATATTTAATGTCCAATTCTGTTAAAGAGGAATTCTTTTATTCAATTCAGTATATTTACCGATTTAACAAAGAAGATGTATGTCTTCAATCTATTCACATTGAATTACGTTGTTTATTCACTATTATGATTGTATTTAAACATTTAAATATATATTAATTATCGTAATTATGGGCATATAGATAAGTGAATTGCGGTATTCTTACCTTTAAAAAGTTATAAAAGATAAACTAAAATTATACCTGGATGAATAAATGACAAAACAAGTATTTTTGTCAAAAATATTGTTTTAATTTTTTTATTTTTAGTATTTTGTGGCCAATTTTTTTTAAACGTTTTCATTTTTTATATTTTCATTGATATTTATTTTATATTCTTAAGTTCTATCTATCTATCTATCTATCTATCTATCTATCTATCTATCTACCTACCCATTCAACACAATCAATTTTTCTATGGATCTAACTCTTTTACAACCACCCCTCTATCACTGTCTCTGCCTCTCTCGGTATCTGTGTGTGCGCATGTGTGTGTGTGTGTGTGCATAAGCCTGTCTGTTACTTTCCCTTTCTCCCTTCCCCCTCTCTCTGTATATATATATATAATTGTGTATATTTAGATTATTTATTCATGCACCAAAAAGAATCTTATTTTTGTTTTTCTACTTTACCAACAAATGCATTCATAATACACACATATTTTTGACTACTGTTGAGTCGAGGCCATAGTAATTTAATGACTATTAGTTTCTTGCTAATCCGCTCCCTAGAAAACAACTGCTCTAGGTTTTTAAACCTTAATATACTGCATATTTAATACTAAGCGTTCACTTATTGTAAGAACTCTCTTTTCCGATTCAAAATGGCCGTATGTTCCTTTAACATGGATTCGTTCGTTGTAAAGAAAACAGTTCAATTTTAGATAAATAACCCAGTCGTCTATAAACGAGTCATTACTAATTTATTTCTTCGTAGGTTCTCAATCTATAAGACTAAGAAAGAAGTTTCCGCTTTGTACCTTGCACAAAATGCATGTCATCAACTACATGTCCAAGTCAAAAGCCAATGCATATTAAGAAGGCAAAAGTCTCGCCTCTCTACAAAATCTCTTAGTCTTTTGAACCTTACGCCCTCCTTCTGTTGATTCCAATATGGCCAGTTCCATTTACAATATTCATAGAATCTTAAAATGAATGTACGCTAGCCATAAAGTCCATTATAATATAAAATTATTAATGAATATAACTTTGTCTCTGTGTGCGCGGACATGTGTTCGTTCGTTTCCATAGATTACGAAACGGCTGGACTGATTTTCTTGAAAATTTTCACTATTGAACTTTATGTGTCTGGGAGTTGTTTTATCTAGGCTTCACTTCAAAATACCTTAGATAGTTATGAAAAATCAATAATAAAAAATTAGCTCCTAGAAAGACGAGTGTATCTACCAAAAAAGTAAAACCGTAAAAATTAGCATTATGAAGGCATGAACGTGTCGTGGACCAATCTTTATAACGCTTGTTTTACACTAGGTGATGTGTAAGTCCGAATCCACCTTTGGGTTAGGAATGTAAAAAACATAGCGTACCACTGATGAGATCCAATAAGATCAAAACAATTCTCAGGTACCATGGTAAAATTTATACGTTATTTTGCATTGAATCAAAAAGGTTTTTTTTTTTTTAAATCTTATACATTTTTATTATTAGTCATCATAGCCATTATCATTTTTGATTTGAAAGAAAATGGAATATTCCAATCATCAAAGAAAAAATTGCCCAAAGATCCTTTATTTACAGAAAGTGTTCTTAAAACAGCACAAATAGTTATGTTCTAACTGAATAATTAATTGATACCATTAGCGACTATAATACTAACAGTATCATTCTTAACAACATCTCTGTTCCCAGCAGAATTTACCTTGTGGCCCCTCTACACGAAAAATGGATGCACCCCCAACACACTGAAGCCTTTCATCTAATATAATATATATTTGTTTGTATATAGAGTAGGGTAGAGAATAGGTGATTGACTGGTTTATATATATGTATTTCAACATAGGGGTATAAAATAAATTTTTCATTTAATTTTAATAATTATTTTGTTATTTTGTTTTTAGAGATCTGGGGCTTTTCATACCCTATGCGGCGTCTTGTCGAAACTGCGGCCCTAAGCACAGGCACTAGATAATATATAGCAAGCTATCTTCCGTATTCAAATGTGTCTTCCCTGTTAAAATTAGATACGAGAGAGAGAGAAAAAATTCGAATGACATTCGAAAATTGTTTTTTCGATTATTTGGATTAAACCAATGTCAAATATACAAAAGATCTGTACAAACTTTTACGTATTCGTAAATATTGACGAATTCAGTTACTTTTAATATCAATATGCCACTAACGTGTATTAAATGGGGCAAATTGTAACAAAAATATTATTTTGTGATATTGTTAATTTTGTATTCCGTTGAATACTTTAGTATGAAAAGTAATCATATCAATACTTTGCATATTCCTCTAATCCATTTAAATTGTTTCATTAAAATTATAGATTCCGTTTTAATTGCCCAAATGTTAATATGTTACGAGGTGCCTTTAATAAGTTTCCTGATTTATTATTTTGACTATTATTGATAGTGCACTCGTGAAACTGTAGTCCCCTTCGAAGTAATGCTAGGATTGCAATGCACTTAATGCACTGTTCCAACAACTTCTGAAAACATGTAAGTCCTCTTGTGTGAATTGTCAATCACTCTTCATCGCAGCTTCTTTCATGTCTTCAATTATCTCATAACGCGCTTAGAGAATAACCAAAAGTCACGGAGGGCAAAGTCTGGACTATAGGGGGGGCGGGGAACTGCCTTGATTCCAATCCTGGTCAAATAGTCTGTGACAAGTATTGCATTCCCTGAGCACCAAAAACTTCCCTATCTTCAATTCAGAATAATAATTGCGTGTGCAGTTCCCACGCAGGCATCAAACTGTGCACATACTGTACTTATCCATGAATTTCTTTATATGGTCAATCAATCTAGTTGTCCTTACTTCCTTATTCCCCAAAAAACTTTCATAATCACTCACAGACTTCCTGACTTCTTGAATATCTTATGCTGCTCGGATCAATACAAGATGGTTCATAAGCACTGGAAGCATTTAGCATGTTATTTTTCCAGAATTTTATTGCATATCATTTTATAAATCGTTCTCATGTCTACATTGAATTTTCGAAATTCACCAGCTGTGGCAATTGGGTTTTGTTAGAGTGTATTCTAATTCCTGTTATGGCTGTTCATTTAAAACTGAAATCACAAAAACTAGTCAGTCATCCTATAAGATGTTAAGCAAAAGCATACTGAATTTTCAAGAGTCTATGACAATTTCAAATGGCTATACAAAGAAGTCTGGAAATTTACTGAAGGCACTTCGTACGTCTCAGAGAATCTGAGTGGGCATTTTATAGTCTGCTTATTTAAAAATAAATAAAGGTTACGCAGTCATTCCAATTGAAACATTTTACGAAATTGGTCATTAAAATCTATTTGATAATAGATATACGATTGAAAAATATTTAGTTTTAGAACAAAATATATAGTTCTTATCCTAAAATTAAGGTGCATAGTAACTTTTTGAACAACTTATATTTAAAAAAAACTTCCTTGACTTACATGTTTCTTACTCAACCAAAGAGAGCCATTCATAACTTTTCCTGTTTTTTATAATTTTTTTCTATATGTAATTGTGTTTATAATTTATAAAATTTTAATAATGATGTGGACACAACAAAAAAGATATGAATTTTCCTCACTGACTAAAAATGACACAATTAAAAAAATAAAAAATGAAAAAAATAGAATTGTGACTATCAGTGTTATTCCGTGAAAGGGAAAAAAGTTCCATTTTTCTGTATTGGGAAATTGTGATAAAATTCCTGGGCCCAAACTAATGAATAAATATATGTCGGGAAAATAGGTCAATTACTAAAAAATAAAAACCAAATAAAATTTCAAAGAAGACGAGAAAAAGCTGCAGACTGGAAATCATAAAAGAAAAAAAAAAAAACAGAAAATAAAGAAAATATTCTGTTTTCTGAATTCAGCTGCAACATGTTTCTTTTGTTTGATAAGGGAATTATCTTATTATTTGAATGTGATTTTCTTTTATGTTGAAAAAGAAACGCTCAGATTTTCTTTTAAATTTTGTTTTACACACAAAAAGAAATGATAATAGGCGGTTACATAAATTCATCTTTGGTAATAGATTTTTTTCCAACTCACGAAAAAAAAAAATCTTTTTAAATCGGACCTTGAAAAGAAAACAGAATAAATTTAGCTTCTGAGCTTTATTTATTTAATTTTTTGGAAATTTATTTTTTTAAAGAGTTTTGAGCTTTTTATTTAGCGGAAAAATTCGAATCAAAAGTCATTTGAAGAATAAAGGGATTCAATAAACGATCATGGAAGAGAATGGCATTTATCAGAGCAAAAACATATGCGCAATGACATTTACAATAAGGAGTACTTTAAATGCCATTAAAAATGCTTGAATTACATAACAAGATTCTAAATTTTATTTGATCCCTTTCAAGGCCTTATCCTTCATATCTTTGAAAATTAACAGAAGAGAAGTTCAAATTTCTAAATGGCACAGTTCTTGGACTCTTGAATTTGGCGCTTTTGCAGAACAAGCAAATGGAGGAATTAGCCGGAATATTTTTGGGGTCAGGGACCGGTTATAAAACAGCACCGGTTGTAAGACAGCAATTTGATTGGCTAATAAAATAAATTTAATAGTGTTAACCTAAACCCTAACCCAAACACTAACTCTAATTCCTAAACCTAACCCTTAAACATAACCTAACCCTAAACCCTAAGCCTATGCTCTAAACCTTAACCCTAACCAATCAAATTGCTGTCTTATAACCAGTGCAAATCCCCGTGAAAAAAAGGTTTTCTCCATTTGCTTGTTCAGCAAAAGCGCCAATTATTTACTACTAACCATGCAGCTTGGCCTTGCTCGGGGTATTTTGCCCCTGAAGCAGCTATTTTTTTCTGACTAAATCGAACTTTTTTCACGGATCCAATTACCTCATATGTCAAACTCCAAGTCTCTGGGAAAACAGTTTGAAAAATAGTTAGGGGATCTATAGATATAAAATGTTTGAACTCTTTTATGACTTAAGGAGTGTGTAAAATTATATCTAAATTGGAACATTTATCCAGGAAGCTGATACTTTCAATTTTCGATACTTATTGAGGATATAGTGAAAAAACTTCCAAGTACATTCTCAGACATAAATTTCAAGAGTTTAAATTTTCAAGAAAATCGTTCCAACCATTTCAATGTTTATAGGAAACTAACTAACGCGCAGATAATGTTCCTTTTTATAGATAAGTTTTGATTAGATTTTTGGAATCCTTTAAAACGAGTCTTCATAACGTGTATATCCATTTTGCATTTCCCAATGGGCAGGGAAGGTGGTGCATTGGTAAAAGCACGGGCTCTGGAATCGTATTACGATTCCCAGTCAAAACTATTGTATTCACTTTAGCTGCCTCGGGCAGATGAGGCTAGTTAACTCGGGAGAGCATGTCATCTAGGTGAAGGGTAACACCGAGTGTAAAAAGCTCGGGTAAGAGCACCTAAAAATGGACATGTGCCAAACTTGGGTTGGTGCTCACCAAGTAAATATGATATCCATTTTGCGGCCTGCTATCCTCATCTTTTAATAGTTGTTGTTTTCACAAAGTTTCGGCCAATTAATCCGTTAACCTCCCTCATGGGCATTAACAACGGACCAAGTAGGACTGTTATGTCTTGAAAGTTTTGTTCCAATAATGTAGGATTAAAACCCTCGCCTTGAAAAAAAAGCTCCCTTAGAATTTTCTCAACACCACTGTCCGTTGAGCCATGGGTCTTATTGTAACTATATCTGAAGAAGGCCAAATGATTATTTGACTGAAGCTTTGTGAAAACAAAAACTATATATGATAAAAGTAGAGCAATATTTAATTATAATAAACAAGTTTAATGATCAAAATTCTTGATATGCCGTTAAACAAAAACAAACGAAAGCATATGATATTTATCAGCTAAACTGGTATTACTGCTGCTATGCGATATTGATAAAGATGTTCATCGAGACAGTATTCAAATCAGTTCTATCAGCAGAGAAATGGCTAGAAAGATAATGAAAATCTTTGCTTTAATCAGAAATAAATAAAAATTATAGGATCGTTCCTTTTGTTTACTGCCGTCAAGTGAGTCTCTACGATGTAAGGATCATTATCTTTTGTTGTGATTGCTTGTACTAATCAAGTTTTATGCATATATGTATGAGCCAATAACAAAGAATTTAATTTCTAAGTCTGTACGTACTCAAAGAGACTTGGTCTTACAAACCAGCGAACAAAATAAACAAAGATACTGGAGAGATAGACTAGGAATCGCCAGTTATGTTCATATTATAGGGAACAATACTAGACAACGACAATTAAAAAAAGGTAAAAAACATCTCATGCTGTCGAAACACATCGGAAACGTCTGGTCCTTTCGGATCAGCGGGTTTAAGCCTTTTCAGTACTTAGATGGGTTGGCCATTTTGGAATATCAAGTAGTTAAAAAATAGCATAGTAAGTGGCTCTTGGCTTAGGCAGTCGGGTTGAGAGACATAGTTGTACCAACGACTGCGTTAAAGAAAGCATCTTTTTGTTCAAAGATGT